>VDFB02172957.1:0-58777 GCA_007258455.2 Sequoia sempervirens | reverse complement strand
AATGGGAAGTATAAGGAGAAGGCCGATGAACACCAGAGACATAAGGAATTTGTTGTTGGAGATGAAGTGATGGTATATTTTAGGAAGGGAATATTTATAATTGGTACTTACAATAAGTTGAAGATGAGAAAGTTTTTACCATGTAAGATTCTAAGGAAGTTTGATTCTGGAAATGCATATGAAGTGGAGTTACCAGAGACATTGGGAATATCACCTATTTTCAATATTGTATACATATATGAGTTTCATGAAGGACAATTGAGTGGTAGTAGTAGTGAAGTGGATTTGAAGGAGCACTCATCACATCAGGAACTGAAAGAGATTGAACAAATTTTGGATACTAGAACCAAAAGAAGCACTAGGAACAAGCAATACAAACAATATCTTGTGAAGTGGAAAGGCAGACTAGTTGAAGATTCATCATGGAATTATCAAGTGGAGGTGGACCCTCTTGGTTTTCCTCTTATCCTTGGAAAGTGAGGGACTCACTTTTTTTCCAACCCTAGGTGTCTAATGCAAGCACATCCCTAGCTGTAAAGAAATCTTGTATCAACCAAAAACAATTCTTTTATTGCATTACGTTCAGTATCTTTTTAGCATTTCATTCCATATTTTATTACATCATTGTTTCTTAGCTAATGAAGTAGGATATAGAATATACACATCAATGTCTATCACATATCCAAATTTCACATCATTTTCATTTCCCTACAAAAAGTTATCACTCTCAGAATTTCACTAGGTTACTAGCCAGAGCATTTGGGGTAGGCCTGGTCCAAATTTCTTAGTATGAACCTATTCCAGATCGTATGAAGCTTAATTAGACATCATAAAATCATCTTGGGTTCATTGGGACCTATAAGATTCATACATTAAATCATTGTGCATGGAGCTAATTCTTCATATCTTGAGGCTGACATTCACATTTGATCATTCATTAGGTTAATAACCCTTATATCCAATGCAGAGCTATATTGGAGCTTGAGAAGCAGATTTATAGGAATTATAATTCATTGTAGATGAGTTATCAATTAGTAGTTCATGATTAGATAGATTTCTTATATTTTTGCATCAACCCTTTGGGGTCATGTAATAAGGATGTTGGCCATTTGTATTGTTGAAAGCATTTGAGGTAGGCCCATGAGCCCTTGTAATTCACCTTTTGGAAAAATTTTCATGTAAGCATTATGTATTAATGAAGGTTCATGTTCGCATATCAATTTGTGGTGTTATTTCTACTATGTTGCCTCATTGTTGTATGGTTTGGACTATTCCTTTTGGAACCCTCCTACCATGTCTGCACCACTCATTATGACCCCCAAGGGCTAATTTTACCATATTTTATAATAAAATTTCCCCTCATAGGATGTAAATGAGAAGGTCTATGTGATTCCCCAAAAAGATGAGAAGGAGAGAACTCCATGTGAATAAATTCTTCCTCCCAAAACATAGATGAGAAGAGAAACCATATAACCTTTCCTTGAAATTCCTCCTATAGTGCCACTATATGATCAATATTGGATGTTGAATATGATCCACAACCATTCAATAATATTTCTCCCCTTGGAAAGAAAAAACACCAAAAAATTGTGCATGATGACTTTCCATTTCAAATAGGAATATGTAGGAAGTAAGATGGATGTCTCTAAATTTTGTACATGATCCAAATACTTATATGATTCCAATTATTATGTCTTCAATTTTTTCTCAAATACTCTATGTAAAGGTTGATATATAATAGGATCAAAAGATGTATATGTGGGGATCTAACAATGTTGATATGGTTGTCATCAAATAGAAGAAAATTTTCCTCAATAGTGTCTTTCAAATCTATAATGTGGGACTCTACAAACAAGGATAGTATGTTTGGTAAAATTGCATTATAATGTGGTGGATTTAGAAAACATATTAATGTATTGATGCATAAAATCACTAGAAGTCATGGAGATATCAACTCTAGATTTGGATGTAGCAACAAGTGATGGAGGAGATGAGATCTGAATGCAAGTCATTGGACTACAATGTCCATGCCCAAATGAGGTGGATGTCTCAAAAGATGTCCAAGTGAGACCATATGATGTTTCTACATGTATTGGAACTAAATGATCAAGTAAGGTAATATAACATGATTAAGAATAAGTTGCTTCATTTCACAATTTTTTTGATGAATACAATCTTATACTATTTATTTTTTCTTCCCACAATATCCATAATTTTCCATTTATTATGAGGATTATGAATAATAGTATAATGGATGGGATTTAGTGTGAGAAACACGATCACATAAAATAAAATAAAAGTAGTAACACTTAGATTACCCTTGGATTTTATTATAGTTGACAAATTAGACCCCTAGAAAGATATGCAAGGAAAAATACAAGTTGACTTAAGATTGAATGGTTAATAACACATGAATATTTTATAATTTTTTATTAAATTGGTTATCCAAATCTCTTTTTTCAGTAAAAGGCTAGTAGCCTATATATATTATTAACTTATAAGTATTTATTACAATATAGCTTTACTCATCAAAATTGATCAGACTATGATCAAACCTAGATTTTTTCACTTATCACTATTTACTACACA
Organism: Sequoia sempervirens; assembly: GCA_007258455.2. Lineage (NCBI taxonomy): Eukaryota > Viridiplantae > Streptophyta > Pinopsida > Cupressales > Cupressaceae > Sequoia > Sequoia sempervirens. The sequence continues at coordinate 56,188 of VDFB02172957.1, read as the reverse complement.
TGCATTTTTATGTCTTATGCATAACCAATAACACTAGAAGAATATTGAACCAACTTTTCAACTATGCTTGAAGCAAAATATCCTGAAGAAGCCATATGCCATTGCATACTATGAAGCTTTACCCTAAATAAGGCCATGTAACAAAATGCTAGTTGTGGATTCCAAAATCCCTTTTCATGCACCACTTTCCTTATGCAATCCATTCCACTATACCTAATTTCCTTAAGTAGTCCATACTACTTCTCCCACTTTTCTTATGTAACCTTGTCAACACTATTCCTTAGTTGTTTGCATAGCAAAAAATAACTAATAGGACCAACCATTTTTTCAACAATGCTTTCTTGAACATTGCCTATGAGCCATAACTTCCCAAATGCACCAAAAAACATTTTCCAACACTTTTTAAAACTTTGTTAATGATCGCTTAACTATTCTCAAAACCAAAAAAGGGTATTTACGTCTAAAGACCTATTCTTCCATTTTCATTATCTCCACTAAATTCTCACCTCAATGCACTTCATTCCCCTCTTCCATATTATGTGAATTTGCAATGACATTAATGTTAGGGATTACAAGGGGTTCAAGGGTATTTTATTGTATATTTTGTGGTGCCAACTGGGTTGTAAGAGGAGCTCTTTGTGGGAAATGGTTGTTCACAGAGGTAGCTACATGATAGAATTTGTGATGGAGAAGGAAGAAGACATAGTGATATTTTTCCCTAAAACACTTTGACACCTCCCTTCCCAAATGATGACTATACCTTGTCAAGGCTTTGTTTAAAGGGCTTGGGTCACTTTGCTCAAGAGAGGATTTCAAGGCATCAATCACATTAACATAAGATCTATTGTGGGGAGAGAAGTGGGGTGGAAAAATACCGCCAACATACCCATCACTTGAACCAAAAACATATTTCTGGGCTGAGAGCAACATGGCATTATCTTGTAGGAAATCCTCTTTTACCATTTTCTCTACAATTAAATTCACAAAATCAAGACATTGAAGCATATCTAGGAGATTGGAAATGAAAATGGATAGAATATTTGAGAGAAAAATTATCCTTCTTATTTTTGGATAGAAGATTTCCATACCTATAATGCACTTGAGACGTCTGAAATCACAAGGGCACCATAGCTTCAACACCATCTGCAAATGAGACTCTTCCAAATTTCCAAAGAACAGAAGCTCCCAACAATGTACTAAGAAGAATATGTGGAATTTTTAGGCCTATATTCCATTGCTATTGAAATTTTGATGAAGTTTTTGAGGCACCATTTAGCACAGAGACTTTTCACTTTCGTTGCACACCATTTGCTTGCAGTATGCAAACTAAATATAGAGGCTTTAGCCCATATCACAACCTTGAAAATTGTCAATGACAAATTATCTTTTCCTAGGTGTCCACATCAATGTACATGCTACAGAGACTTCCCATGCATTTAGGATAAAACTAGTAATATGTTGCAGTACACCACGAGTGAATTTTGTACTGAGATCAGCTAGAGGAATGATTACTAGAATGAACCTACAAAAATGAAATAAACATTAAAAAAAACAAAAGGGCCAAAAATGTGATACCCTCAGATTTTCCACACCATAGTTTGATTTCAATGACATCATTGGCTTCTGTTGGCTTGCCATATAGAGTAAAATTGCAATGCTTGATCGACCCAACTCATCATATAGAGTATGATGGAAATGCTTGATCGACCTATGGAGTACAGTGAGAATTCCTCGCACATACAAGCTTACTACAACTTTGAACTCCAAAAGGATACTTGCATCACAATGACTCATTTTTATGACATCATATTTGATGCTTTCCTTATACATGCAAGTGTAATGAAATAATTTCTCATACTCACAAAATAGGAAAAACATATAATACTAATGATTGTCATTTACAAATTTGTTGCTAGGTCATCCAATTGCCACAGAGGCCAAGTGCTACAAGTATATGTATCATATGCATGATCATAAAATATCACAAGCCCTGACTTATAACCCAAGGTGCTTGGATTTTGAAAATTGTCCAGATTTTTGAGATTTATTTAGAAATTTCCTCCCTTATTAGGATTTCCTCCAATTTGGGAAGCATTTTCCCCAAAACTGCATCATGTGTAACTTCATCAAAGATCTAATCACACCCTAGATTAGCTAGATGATTTTCCATATAATTGCCTTCTCTGTATGTATGAAGAGTTTGGTAGTGTGCTAACTTATCAAGAAAGGATCATATCTGTTTCACTATATATCCAAGCTTCTAGTTTACAATCTTATGCTCTCTGCAAGAATTTATTAGAATCAAGGAAACTCCCTCTATTTGGAGTTTGGGAGTTTTAAGAGAAATTGCTAATTTCAAACCATGAAGCAAAGCTTGGGCCTCAACTCCATTGTTGGTCCCTATTTTCAATTTAAATGATTTAGCACATAATAACATTCCTTTACAATCCCTGATTGCAACACTAACTCCAGAATGGCATGGGTTTCCCCTGGTCACCCCATCAAAGTTTAATTTAAAAATCCCAACTAGCACGTGACTTCCAAGAAACATTATCCCTATTTACTTTTTGAGTTGGTTAATGAAGGATTCCTTTAAAAGGAAGTTTAAGCAACAACCACCTTAACATAAGCTTTGAGTCCCAATTAGTAAAAATTGAACCAACATGTTTGACTTTTGTACATATCCATTTACTATCTCTGAAATAGATTGGTCCAACAAGAGTAAAAGATGGTCCATATTTAATTTTTCTTTCCTGAATATGCATTTGTTTCTTTCCCACCAAATATCCCAAACTACTGATGTCAGGATAATGCACCAAATGCATGAAAAGAAGGAGCTCTTGCGAGCCACTGGCCAGCTTGTAAATAATTTCTAGAGGGTGTCAGAAATGTTGATTTCCAATTCAATTTGGTTATTACAAAAGACCAACAAGTCTAAGAAACTATGCAACGTAAAAATAAATGATTGACATTTTTAGGTTCATGTGCACAAAGAACACATTGAAATGGCTCTGTAATTCCTAGTTTAGTTAGCTTATCACTAGTCAAGACTCTGTGTTTTATAGCTAACCATGCAAAACAACCAGCTTTAGGAAATACCTTTACATTCCAATCAAATTTGTATGCTCTTTGAACCACAACTTGTGAAGCATCTTGTGAGAGTGATTTATAACCCTCCTTGACTATGTAACAACCAGATTTTTCTTTAGTCCATATCAACCTATCAACTGTAGAAGAGATGAACACAATTATTTCACGGAGAACAAATTAAAGAAGAGTTTTATGAACATTAATAGGAACATCTAAGAAGTCCTTCCAAATAACTCTCCCCATTAGTATATCAACATGGTGAACATAATCTTTTACCTGCGAACCCCAACAATCAGATAAATGGATTTCAAAACTTTGAAAATTATACAAAGCATTTAGAGTTGGATAGCCATTCCAAGAGTCTTTCTAGAAAAAGGCCTAGTTACCATTATTTACTTCCCATGATAAATGTAGAAAAATGACTTTTCTACAAGAGACAAGAAAATTCCACATTGCTGATCCTTTGGGTGGATCTAACACTACTAATATCCTTGTTGAATTTGTATTATCTAGATACTTCTACTACATGATATGACACCATTTTAAATGAGGCTTTGTATAAATCCTCCAGGCCATTTTAGCACCAAGTGCTAAATTTTGTTCTGCCAAATTGTGTAGATCTGCTCCTCCTTTTAATTTCTCTAAGCACATGGTTTCCAAATAGACTAAAGGAATTTTTTTCTTACTATCCATATTACCTGACCATAAAAATAATATAATAAGCTTTTGAATTTGTTGAACTATGGATTTGGGGGCCTTTAGGACTTCCATAAAATAATTTGGAATCGATGATAGGACATATTTACCAATAAAATTATGCCTGACAAAGACAACAATCTTCCTTTCCATGAAATATTTTATGATAAGAATAATTTTGTGCCAATAAGAGATCTTATTCTAACTAGAAAAAAAGGAATTCCAAGATATTTGCAGGGTAATTGTGCTTGCTGGAATCCAAGCAACTTCACTATGCATTTTTCTATGAATGACTTGGCATTAAAAACATACACTTTTGACTACCCTCATTAATATTTTTCCTAGAAGCATAGGTATATATGTCCAATATAGATTTAATATATTGAGCTTTTGCAACAAGACCCTTTCCAAAAAGGAGTGTATCATTAGTAAATAAGGAATGGGTAACATATAAGGATGTGTTGGGGATACAAAATCCATGGATAAAACCTAGCTCATGAGCCTTACTAATTGATCTTCTCAAATCCTCTACTAAGATAATAAAAAGAAAAGGCAAAATAGGATCACCTTGACACACTCCTTGCGAAGAATCAAATAGACCTAATGGAGAGCCATTTAACAACACTAAAAACTTGGCACTTGACAGAAATGACATGATCCATTTGCACCATTTCTGAGAGAACCCAAACCTTTGTAACACATGCTTTAAAAAAGACCAATCCACCCTATCATATTCTTTTTGCATGTCCAATTTTATAATCATAGAAGACAGTTTATTTGTAGCAATGGAATGGAGGACTTCATGAGCAACAATTGCACCTTCAGTTGTTTCCCTTCTAGGAACAAATCTCCCCTACTCTTCATATATGATTTTAGATATCAGAGGGTGTAAACAAAGATAAATAGCCTTTGTAAAAATTTTATATATCACATTACAGAGTGAAATTGGTCTAAAATCTGAAAAATTTCTTGGGGAACCTATTTTTGGAATGATAGCTAAATGAGTTAGATTGAATTTCTTTAGCATTCCACTAGATGTTCTTGATTCCTCTAGTGCATTTAATATATCAAAACCAATAAAGTCCCAACATTTCTAAAAAAAATTGTAGTAAACCCATTCAGCCCCAGAGCTTTGTTAGGAGGAAATGAGAAAACAACTTCCTTAAGTTCTTGAATTGTGAAGGGCACCAAAAAATTCTCATTTTCTTCAAAAGATATCAGATTTTAGATTACTTGAAGAAGTTCCTCTCGTTCCCTTGACACTTGAATATTCACATCCTTATTGGCCAACAACAAAGTTGAAAAGAATTTGATACTTTCCTTCTGAATCTCCTCCTCCTTTGTTAATGAAGCACCTGTGTCAGTTTCATGGATAGAGAATAAGGAATTTTTTGATCTCTTAACTTGTGTTGACATATGAAAAAACTTTCTATTCCTATTCCCACCCTTTAACCATAACTCTCTTGATTTTTGTCTCCAATAGATTTCTTCCCTTAATAGCAACTCCTTCCATTTTTCGTGCAACTGCCTATGCTCTTCAAATATTGCATTATCTAAACCATTAGAAATAATAAGATTGTTAACCTTAGTAAGTCTCTTGAGCACCACATATTTCTAAACAAAAACATTCATAAACACTTGAATATTCCAAACTTTAATGTGTTCTTTCATATGATCTAACTTATTGCTCAATTGTTACATATGGGAACCACAACAAAAAGGAGCATCTAACCACCACTATCATAACAAATCTATAAACTGAGGATGTCTGAGCCGCATTGCCTCAAATTTGAATGAAGATTCCTGAATTGCATTAATTTTATTGTGAGATAAAACTAAAGAAATTGGAAAATGGTCTAATGCTGAAAAGGGAAAATTTTCTGATGATAAAACATAGTTAGATGTGACCCAACTTGGAGAAGATAGGAACCTGTCTAACCTCTCAGCTATTTGAAGAAAATTCTTCCTCCTGTTTGTCCATATAAACTTACCACTATGTGGGATGATAGCAACAAGTGCATTGTCCTCAATAAAGGAAGAAAAATCTTCCATATCCTTATTGGAGGGGAAGATTCCACCTTTCTTTTCTATTTATCCAAATCTTAATTTTACACACAAAATTGAATTTATTGTAAATTTTTAATATTTTTCAAATGAAATTTTATAAATTTTTTATAAGTGGGGTGATAGTTATGCCTCGTCCAAAATTTACAAAAAAAAACTTTGGAGGCTAAAAAATAGTTAAAAATAGAGAAAAAATTAAAATATCATTACACCATGGTATCCATAATAGAACAAGATTTTTGTTGACTATTCAAGTTTGAAAAATTGACTTCCAATTTGCAAGACTTGAAAAAAAGAAAAGGTCCCCTTTACAAGACTGAAAGTTAATGTAGCGGTTAGGAAGTTGAGTAGGTGGTTTGCATAAACCTCTAATGGATTGAACAGTGGTAACAATAACTACTAGTGGTTAACAATAAACCATTATTTTTTGTTGGTAGTGTCCATTAAGGTTTGATTGAGTCTTCTTGTCAAAATGGAAGAAAGTGGTGATGGAAGACTATGTGCTGGTAACACTTTGATTTGGGAAGAGACATGCAATCATAGCTTTGATACCATGTTGGAGAAGTGAATATGTGAAAACAACATCAAGATAGCTTTCCAAAAGTGAAAAATAGAACAAAACTATATATCTATCATATATAATGAGAGAATGCAAAAATTTACAATGATTTCCTTGTATATATATGCAACATAGAGGAGGTAGGAAGGTAGGACTGAATGTCTAACTACCCCTCCAAGTGTGAAAAACATGCAAGATCATATGAAAAGTGTGATAGCATGTGTAAGTGTACATGAGATAGGTGTCTCAAGAGGTGAGTACACATGTCTCAACCACATAAAGTGATACAAAAAATACAAAGTCCTTAAGTGGAGTCTTAACAAGTTTGAGTGGGTCAATCTAGGAAGGGTGATATGTTAACGAGTTTGATAATGACCCTATTTACACTAATAGGTTAGACTATGGATGAGATTAGCTTCACTTTTGTGATCATGGAAAGGTGGATGAGGGGATCATTTTGGAATTCTTGATCTTAGGTAGGATCTTAGAAATACATTGGATTAGCTTGGATTTCATGATCATATAAAGGATCTTGAAGGCCATGATCATAGATAGGATCTTGAATGTCATGATCAGGGCATGTACAAGAAGATGGGTCAACAAAAAGGGGAAGTTTAGAGCAAAAAAAAGTCGACAGGAATGGGTACCTATTTTTTAATAAAAGATACCCATTATGCTTTAAGATCTCATCCTAAATTGGTACCTATTCTAAAAATAGAACATATATCTATTCTATTTTTAGAAGTACCTATTCTATTTTTAGAATGGGTATCCATTTTGAAGTGGGTGCCCATTCTAAAAAAAATTGAAATACCAATCCGATTTTAGATTTTTTTTTAGGCTTAGGAAAGGCTTAGTAACCCAACCCTTAGCCTTGGACCTACAAGTATAGGGTCATGACAATGTGAAGAGAAATAAGTAACTTTGGAAATATGGTTAATAGACTTTTTTTAAAACTATTTTTTGAAATTAAAACCCATTGTAGTTCACAATGTCTAGTTTTCAAATATGTAATTTTTTATGATTATATTATTTTGTCTATTTTTAATTAATATCCAAGGAAACTGGTCCATAAACTTGAAATGTCAAGTTTTTGTATTTTTTTAATAAATTTTAATTTGTTAATTTTTTGTAGAAAAATGACATCAATCTACAAATAGTTCTTCACACAATAAAAACAAAATTTAAAAAATCATTAATTTAGGTCAAATTATGGTGTTTGTATATGAGGGTTTTTAAAAACAACAATTAAGGCCAATACAAATCAATAAAACAAAAAATATTTAGAAAAAATATATTTAAAATATCCTCATAAATCTTCAGTTTATTAAACAACTTTCTCCAAAAGGAATTAGAAAAATACTTTTATTTAGGTCAAATAATGTTGTCTATACATGTGCATGGTATGGTCCTAAAAAAGTGACTTTTAAAAAGTGGTTTTCATACATGCCTATTAAAAATTAATTTGTATCATCTAGGTATTAGAATAAATTACATATTTGAAAAACTAGACTTGAAATACTAAATTTTATATTACTAAACTTTTTAAAGATTCAATGTGCAAGTGCTTCAAATTTTTAGTCCAATGGTGATAAATTCTGAAAATTGGGAAAAACACTTCCACTTTTTAAACATTTTGTGGACCCAACTTCTTGCACACTTACCCATCATTTATGGGTATTTTTTAGGTAACTTGATTTTGATTTGTGTTGGAGCCTATTTGATCATTCTTTATAATTTTATGTTGACATATATCCAATGGCTCAAATAATGGAATGCAATTTTGGATAAGGATAGGAGATTCTTGAATGGACTCATGATTTTGACATGGTAATAATAGACTTTTGATAGGCATCTCTTGAGTGAACTTTATAGGTGATAAAGTGCATGATGGTGAGAGACATTTGGATTGCATAGGATTAGTGATGTGAGAAGACATAGCTTTATTTATTTATTTTATAAAAAGGGGTAAAAAATTATTGAAAATCAAAAGAGAGCATTACAACCAAAATAGAGGGAGCAAGCCCCATAAACCAAAAGAAACAACAAAAAAAGTACAGAAAAAAAATCAACTATCTTTCAATATCCTTCTATACTCTTCAAGGAACCTATCCAAATCTTGACGTAACTCAGGGGAAACTTGCATCCAATCCTCGATCTTCTAGCCATTATCATGCTCAGAAGCCCATTTAGCTAAGCAGTCAACAACCTAATTCCACTCCCTCAGGATATGAACAAATGAAACCACCTCCATCCTGGAACTAACCTGAAGAATCCGTTGAAAAACCAAAGCTAATTGCCAATTAATATCAGACATCTTTCTTTCATTCAACAGATTAATCAATATCTCTGAATCAACTTTACAAATAAGTTAACTGCCAAGCCTTCCATGAGATTAACAATCTTCTCCCCCTCATGAATAGAGAAAATAAATATCACTAAACCCCCTAAATCCCTGTCGACCCCACCAATCCCTACAGGCCCAAGATTTCCTCTAGAAGATCCATTAATATTGATCTTTAAAATGCCAGTCGGAGGAGGTATCCACCTACCCATTCATTGTACTCTCTTGTTCCCATGCCTGCATCTCTTGGAACCACCAGAAGAGGAATGTATCCCCTGAAATCCCAATCTATCCACCAACTCAGCATCCCCTTTCCCCAGGGGGAAAAATACTTCACTCTTAGCTACAACTAACTCTTGTATCATACCTAAGATACACATCCACACCTGCTGACCCACCAATTTCACATCATGGAATATCCTATGATTTCGCTCCAGCCAAATCTACCAAAGAAGAAAAGTAGGTCCAACATGCCAAACATCCTGCAAAAAAGAAGCCATCGAGGGGGGTCTTCCCATACTATCCCAGAACTCCACCAAAGAGGAAGCATGAACACAAGGTTGCTTCACAACCTCCCACCACAAATTCCAAAGTTGCACAACAAAGGGGCATCGAAAGAACAAGTGTGAGGAATCCTCTTCCTCTTTCCCACAGAGAACACAAACTGAAGGCCCCTGGAACCCACGCTTATGAATGTTATCCTAGGTCAAACACCTATTGCATGCTAAAGTCCATACAAAGCAATTACATTTTGGCCATGATAGCTTACTCCACACCCTCTTCCACCACTAAACCTCCACCCTAACCAACTTCTGAGCCAATAGCACCTAATAACCACAAGCAACAAAGTAAATCCCCTTAGGATTGTGAGCCCAAGCAAGAATATCCTCTTCCAATAGAGAGCTACAACACCTACTACAAAGAATCGTGTTAAACTCAACACTGCCTTCCTCCTCACCCATATCTGGCGACTGTGTGGGATCCTTCCAGCAAGCCCTCTCCAACTGACCATAAAAGAGGACTTGAAGTCACTCACCCTAGACCAACTAGCCGCAAGAAATATCTGGCTCAAAGGAAGCAGGAGATGAAACTAAGTGATAAGCAAAGGGAATCCATCCCAAGAGTCTAACCAAAAAAGAGCTTCTGAACCCTGTCTTTAGATCCAAAATAAACCATCCTTGATGAGCTTCACACCCTTCTAAAGAGTACTCCAAATCACCAAACCTTTTCCCTCAAGAGGGTACCTAAGGAGACCATGTCGAGGGATGCCAGGGAAATTCTTATGAGATAATATCCTGGCCCACAATAGATCCTACTCCACACACCATCTCGAGAAAAGCTTAGTATCCATAACCACTCCGAACAATGTTGACTGTCGAAGACCCAGACCACCATATTTCTTTGGACTACACACATCTTCCTACTTGACTAGGCTCCACTTGGAGGATGACAAACATCCAACCCATAAAAATTATCTTTCTAGATAATCCAACTCCTTAAGAAATCCCACTGGAGCCACCTAAAGCATACATCTATAAGTAGGGAGTATTTGCACAATTGACTTAAGAAGCTAAACCCACCCAACAAAAGACAACCATCTATGTGTCCAATGATTGAATTTCACCCGAAACTTATCAATAATATTCTGCCAAGCACCCTTGGGAAGACAACCAATCGGAATTAGAATGCCCAAATACATAAAAGGGAGAACCCCTATCTAAAACCTCAAAATATTAGCAATTCTTCTCTGAATGGGGGTAGGTGTATTGAAGAAGAAGATGGAAGATTTATCCTCATTAATCAATTTCCCTGATGCCACAAGGTAAACATCCAGAAACTACCTCAAAAAGTAGCTTCCCTGACTATGGCCATCCCCATCAAGGCAGTATCATCAACAAACTACAAATGAAACTACGGAGGAAAATATCCACCCCAGTGCCAACCTTGAATGATGCCTAACCCAACATTTATTTTCAACAAATGCCCAAGACCTTCAACAAGAAGAAGAAATAGGTACAGGGAGAGAGGGTCCCCTTGGCATGGACCCCTAGAAGCCCCAAAAAGTTTAGAATGATCTCCATTTATCAGTACTAAGAAGGATACTGACGTAACATAGCTCATGACCCATTGGATCCATTCTTCACAAAATCCAAAAGCAACAAGGATCTTCCACAGGAAGGACCATCTAACCCTGTCACAAGCCTTAGCCATATCCAACTTAATGAACATTATCTTCTCATGGGATTTGGCCATGGAGTGGATGGTCTCTGTAGCAATAACAACCCCATCCAAAATCTGTCGACCTGCAACAAATCCACTATGTTCCTTTGAAATCAACACCTTAAGCAACTTCTTCAATCACTCAGCCATTAACTTGGAAATAATTTTATATGCCACATTGTAAAGGGAGATAGGCCTAAACTGAGTTAACCTATCTGCCCCTTCACACTTGGGAATGGGAGCAATGAAAGTGGAATAAAGAGAACACAACATCTGCTTGTTCCTTTGGGACTCCTAAACAACTGCTAGAAGATCCAACTTTATGATATCCCAAAATTCTTGAAAGAAATCTATTGGGAAACCATAAGGACCAGGATATTTTCCTCTCTTAATCTAAAACACAACCTCCTCCAGTTCCTCTAGAGAAATCTCCCTCATCAAACACTCATTGGCCTCCCTGTAAACTAACTGAGGGATACAAGAAAGAACCCGTTCCTCCTCAACTAAACTCCCTTGTGAATCCTCTCTGAATAGTGCAGCAAAATACTGTGATGCCTCAACCACGATTTCCTAAAATGAGACAACACAGTCCCCCCTATCATTAACTAGCACATAGATGGAGTTACCATGCCTCCTTCCCTTCACAGAATTAAAGAAAAAGGCAATATTTTAGTCCCCTTCCTGCAACCATTCAACTCGTGCATTTTGCTTCCAATAAACCTCTTCTCATAATTCACATTCCTCCACCACCTTCAAAGTCCTAGCCTTTTCTTTCAAAAGATCCTCAGAAACCCCATTTTCCCGAATCAATCTTGTAATTTTATTTAACTCTTCCTGAGTAGCGGCCTTATCATGAAAAATATTACCAAAACATCATCGATTCTACCTTTTAAGTTGATACTTGAACAATTGAAGAAGCTTGGAAAAGGTATACATTGCAGTACCAAAAGTAGGTCTACCTATCCTCCACCACACATCCACATGGTAAAAAAGAGTAGAATCTCGTAACCACATAAGCTAGAATTTGAAGGAAGGAGAGTGAGGCACCCGAGCAAAGATGATATTGAGCTTAATAGGCCAGTGGTTTGAACCCCTCCAATCCAAAATTTTAGAGGAAGTAAACCACAAGTCACCCACCCAATAACAGGAGACCAAGAACCGGTCCAACCTCTCAACAACATAGTCCTCACCAATTCTCCTATTATTCCAAGTAAAATGACCATTACTGGGCTGAACATCAATAAGATTTAGATAAAAAATGCTATCCCTGATAAGTAGCACAAAAGGCTCCAACTTAGAAATTCCACCCCTTTTCTTAGCCAACTCCATGATAGCGTTGAAATCCCTAGTTAGAATCCATGGGTGGTAAGGAGCCAAGCTGCGAACAAGTCGAAGATGGGACCATAGGAGTTGATTACCGTGATAATCAATAGGCGCATACACATTAGAGAGGAAAATACATTCTCCTGTCACAAAGCATGAGGCCACTAAGGAAATAGAAGATATAGAAGACATCCACCAAAGAAGGAAAATCCTTTGGGGGCTCCATAAGCAAGCCACCCCCCCAGATGCACTTTGAGCTCTAACACACTGACACTCACCATACTTCCACAACTTAGGTACCATATTCAACATACTCTCCAGAGATAATTTAGTTTCCTAAAGAAAAAGAACATCCAGAGATTGATTCCTAACCAAATCACTAACAATTTTTTGTCAAGGGCCACTGTTCAAGCCCCTAACATTCCATGATAGAACAATCATTTCTAGGTACACAAGAAAAGTGAATCTAGGGTCTTGATTTCCCCTGACTCCACCAGAGTTTCCCCAGTTGATTCAATCTTTTCCATATCCTTTTTCCTACCCAGCTTGGGATTCTTCTCACCAACCCCTTTCTTTGGTTCCTTTTGCTGAATACCCATGCGAGAAGAGGACAAAGAGATCTTTCCAATTTCTTCACCATTCTTTATGGGAAAAGGAGAACCCTCTCCCCCATTCATCAAAACTCCAATAATAGGATCCAGCCCAACCTGGATAATCAACTATTGATCTATGTCCATCTTCCCAACACTCGTATCCTGCACAACTTGCATAACCTCCGAAGGAGGCCCATCCTTTCCTAAACCCAAATTTCCCTAATCCAAGTTCATCAAACCCAGATTCACTTCTTGTTGGCTAAGATTATCCAACACCTCAAACTTGTTAAAAGTGTCATAATCCTACCTCTCCCCCAAAGTCCTCTTTTTCCCTCAATTCCTATTATGAGCTTTGATAGGGATATATCCATCCTCTCCAGTACCATCACCCAGAATAGGCCCCTTCCCCTTATCAACCCTAGGTGGATTGCGGGGAGTTTGGGCAGATTGGGTCACCATTGGCTTAGCCATAGGGAACCTGTGCTACAAGTGTCCATATTGATGACAAAGTCTACATTGAAAAAGGTAGAGTTTCATAGTCTAACTGCTGCACTCATGTATACGATCCTGCACTCACTTCCACATAATCTAGCAATGGCATGCTTAAATCAATTTCTACATAGATATGGGCAAAATTCATTACCTTTTTAAATTGCATCTGTTGTGAAGACCCAACTAGTTTACCAAGCATTGAAGCCACCAAATGCAAAACATCCTCTTGCCAACATTTGTCTGGAAACCATGACAACAAAACCCAAACTGGAACCCTATTCAGGAGCTCTTCAGTGAGATTGAAGCCTGCATGCCATGGATTCATAAACAAGCCCACTTGGTTATAGAAATAGGGACCCCCCTAGAAAATCCTATTCCAATCAGCCATGCAATCAAAGGAAACCATAAATTAGTTATTCGCCAAGAGCCTAATCTCCATTTCTCCTTTTGGCAACTAGGTCCTCTGAGCCCAAGATTCCAAAAATTGCAACGAGACTCTTAAACTCATAAACTTGCAATAAAAGGAGTGTTTCGAATAATATTCAATATCATTCACCAGCAACTCCATCGAGATAACCAATTTTGGTCTCTCTTTACATCTTTCCAAGCATCCATTAATCTTCGTAATCTTAGATCCTCTAGATGACCCAGAACCATTCATCTCTTGATCCAGCGCAAACAAATTATTATTGAAAACCTTTGCACCTTGTGTCAGAGGTTTCAATCTAAAGGCTAATTGAAAATCCATCTTGGGGCTAACCCCAGATGATTCTCCTTGAGACATGAACCCAAAAAGAGACCCTAAGTGGGCATGCAAGCCCCTGGGTTGAGAGAACAGAGGAAAACACCCACATGAGGGTTAACACAATACCCCTTCGGCTCCACCCATAGCCCACCAAAACTAAAAAGTTTCAAATTCAAAAATAAAATCCCTACACCCAATTGGGTCAACATAGCCCAAGGATAATGGTTGCATCACGCACCAAACACCCACACCACACCTAGCGAACTCAACCCCATGTGGGCCTTGCAGGCTGATAGAGCCTCACCAAACGACAACACACTGATTCAAACCTAGTCGCCACCTCTCACAGAACAAATGTAGGCCCAAACCTGTTGGCGCAAGCCAAATGCCCACCATTGTGCGCCAAGGAAAGCCAACAGCGAAGGAAGGTAGACACAGCAAGAGCAACACCCTTAATGTAGAAAGATCCCCCCTCGTTGCACCAACAAGTATACACAGAGAACGAGCCAGGCCACGAATGCCCTAGCTCAACCAACAAAGCTCAGAATCGCCATCTCAGGTGTATACAATATTTAATCATCACACCATCCTCTTTTTCTTTATTTATTAATTTATAAAAAATAGATAATTCTCACATTAATTAAATAATAAAATATTATTTAATTAAATAATTAATAATAGATAATGATAATAATAATGTGAATAATAAATGATAATAGGATGACTAATGACATGATAATGAAATAATGGATAATTAATGATGATTAGAGAAATTATTTTAGAGTCTACATTTCCCTTTTTTTCTCTTTTCATAAATTAATCTCATATAGAATCAATTTTAATTGTTAATTAGGACAATATAATTTGTTGATAGTGTTAATAATAATTTACAAACCACCCTTGATTACTATGTCCTTAAATTTACCTTTAACAATGACATGTAGTCCTATTAGAAGCGTTCTCCATTTTATATAATTATTGGATTCTTTTCCAAAAATGATGAAATTCCAAGAATGAATCTACCTTGAGAGTCTATATTCACAAAATTTGCCCCTACTAAGATTGGATTTTCTTTAGAGGCACCATCAAAGTTAATTTTGATAGTTTTAATGGGTTTTTTTTATTTCTTTCTTTTTTTTTTTACTACACCTATCAAATTTTGAATGAATAAAATCTAGGCATATTTATCAAATTGAATGGAAATGACTTATTGATTGATTTTTCTAATTCATGTAAGCTGTTTTACTCCTAAATTTTTTATGTATTTAATCAATGAACATAAATTATATTGGTTGAAAGGGCATCAATTGAGAGTGAGTCCATTTTGAATTTTAGGTGTTAGTATATGATCGTAATTGAATTTTTCCCTCTTGAGTTTCTAATTGTTTGATCCACGGACTTGAACTCTATAAATTTAGCAGGGTTGGTGTGGATTGAGAGGACATCCATTTTTAAATTGAGGTGTTAGTATATAATCTTCATAATTGAAATATGTACTAATGTGATTTATGTAGCATTGGTGAGCCTAACATCTTGTTCCTATCTTGCAAGCACTTCATTTATTGGTGGTTGAGGTCTCAAAAAAGGGTATTAACTACACATAATTTGGATTAAAGGAATCACTTGTAGCAATTAGATTAATAAGTATGATAAGTTGAAAGCATATATTATTTATTAAAAAATAATTTATGTTTGGTTTAGGATTAAAAATTGTACACTAAGATGATTTTTACATTATCAAGTATGTATTAAATTTTTAAAAAATAATATGATGTTGACAAACATGTTTTGTGTGTTCAAACAGAAGAGTTGCATAAAATGTACTGATGCAAACTATTAAAGTTGATAACAAAGACATGATTTTGTATTTTAATATCATAAGTTTTAAATTTTTATTCTTTATGTGCAATGACTTAGATTTGATTTATGTTCCATATAGAGCTAGATTTTGATCACTATTGTGTTTTTAGTATGGGATGATTGATAATTTTATATACTTTTGTGTATTAGTGACATATGTCATGTTCAAGTAAAATAAATACTGAAATAATACTAAATGATGTTTTATTATATATTTATTTATATTTTTATATTTGAACAATATATTCTATTAAAAGATCTTAATGTGATCCTCACAAGAACAACTATTAAATACACTCATATATATATATATATATACACTTTAAATGAACAAAGTCTCCTACAAAACAATCAATAATTATTATTTTTGAAAGAATTAAATGAATTCATTAGTTAAATATTAAATATGAAGAATATTAGAAAAAAAATAAAATTGATTGTATATTTAAACAATGGTTCATTTTTAATTTAGTATCCTTACTTACAGTAATACTCTTATTTTATCTTTTATAAAACTTCTCCATTTAAATTGCTAAGAAGAGACAGGAAGGCACTGAATTAAAATGTGTATATTTTTTGATAAACGGAGGAAGCAACCTATGAAACAGTCAAACTTAATATTTGGTTAAGTAACAACATGAAGGATTCTAATCAATTGATTATAAGTCTGAATGCTCCTCGGCCTTTTGATTGGGTGTTGCAGTAATGGTTTAATTTTAGTTTTGTAATCGTCGTACTCTAATACTATTTTTGTACATTCCATAAGAATTTAATAATAAAGAAATTAAAATATCTATTATAGCTTGAGACGGTGGCTAACAAGACAAGAAGGTATTGTCAACACAGGTAGCTAATGCCAATAGACTAGTGGACCTATTCAGCTTGAGTTCCTTTTTGTTTCAGCAGGGCCTTTACTTTCATAACCTCTTAATTTGACGGAAAAGCTAGAAATTTTGTTATTTTCATTTGGAATGTAGTTGGAGAGACTGAGAAAAGGGGCACCGAAATTTTAGATTTAATCCTATCTACTGTAAAAAAACCGATTTGTCACGTTGGTATTCCTGTGCCCAGATTTGAATGCCATGAATTTCCATTTGAGGAATGCTTTTTAACTATTCATATACTGGCAATGGTGGTAGGTGTGAATTAGTTTATTTTCAATATACTGTCAATAGCATGCGGTATGTAATATTCCATTTCTCACAAATCTCACCCAAGATATGGAGCAAATGCAGCGGCTCTACTGGATTGAGTTGGGACAAACCATTTTTTATTGGGAGAGAATAGTTAACGGGTGTGGAGGCCCATGTTGTGGGTAAACGCATTCTTTTAACAAAAAAATTAGCACGCTTCACATAAATATTTGAGGGAAATAAATTAAATTGTAATGAATAAATAATTTCTTATAGGATTTAAATAATTAAATAAAAGTATATAATTAAAATCAAATGATATAATATGTAGTGCAAAATATTTTGAAATAATTTGTCAACTTGAAAAAATTGTGATATTGCTATTAGGATTTAGCTGTGTAGTTAAACGAGTCAAACTCATTGATCCATGTTTCATGAGTAGTGGTTCACTTAGCACTCACTACATCTAGGTGATGGTCATAGAGGTGGAGCATTGGGCCTTCCGAGAGTTCACACATCCTAGTACTACTCAAACCCTTGGGGAAAACTCTATGGTTAAGTGTGCTTGAGCTGGAATAGTACTAGGATGGGTGAACTCCAGGAAGGCCCAATGCTTCACCTTTTTTAGCATCACCTAGATGCAATGAGTGCTAAGTGGACCATTCATTATCATGAGATATGAGTTCTTGTGAACTACTACTCATGAAAGGTGGGTCAATGAGTTTGACTAATATAACTACACAGTTAAATCTTGATAGCAATATCACAATTTGACACGTTTTGGAAAATACCTCCTACTTATCAATATGAAAAAATTTAAAGGTTTTCTTTTTGGAATCTAAAAATTTAAATGCATTTGTTATTTCATTCATTTTTTATATTGTGGAACTAAACTTGGTCTATGGATCTCAATTCTAGTATAAAAAGTTGAACTTTGATAATTTTGGTAAAAGAAATTGTTCACCTTGATATCTATGCTTTGTATTAGCTAAATTGATGGTATTGAGGGAAATCTTTGGGGAGTTTTCTTGGAAGGTACTTATTCTTATTTGCTTAAACTCCTAACATATTGATTTAACAAATTTTTAGAAATGATTGTAGTTAGTAGACACTCATTGAATATTCCATTGATATTGATACAATATTGATGCTCTATTTACTCTATATATGGTGATGCACATTAGAAGTAAGATCTCTTTATTGATATCCAAGTTCTAGATCCTTTCAAATGACTTAGGGTTAGTTCTTAAATAAAATTAAAAATGGTACAAATGAACCATTTCACCATTAAGTTGTACATAATAATCAATTAGAAAAGGGGTTGGCCCAAGCTTAAATATGAATTTGAATTTCAAAAGTTTTAGTTATTTTTGCAAATTGTGAGATTGACTTCGAAAAATTTCACAAACTATGGATTTAAACCTAAATGAAGGATGAGTAAAAATAGAATAAGGATTATTTATTGGAGTGAGTGTAGATAGAATCAAGTTACACCTAGATTATGTGTCAATTTTTAAATAAAAATAATATCAATTGCACTAATCATTGTATAAAAGATAACCAAATCAAAGTAAACATAAAAAAGAATTTTAAAAAATACAAAATATACAATTTTCATCATTACAATTCTATAAAAAAAAATTAAAATTAAGAATATTAAAAAATATTAAAAAGAGTGAAACCATTTCATCTTACAAACCACTTTTCAAATATAATTCAGCACACTAAAAAAGTTTCATTAATTTAAATTAAATTCTATTTTTACCACTAAAACACACTTTAAAGCCAAGAAATCTACACTTCTATAAAGAATGGCATACACTATCTCTTAACTAAAATAAATCAAAGCTAACATGATAGGCATACAAAATTCATAAGCCCACATGATAAAAAAACCCATCATAAGAATTAAAAATAGACATGTAATCTTATGAATGACACACAACATACAAATGACATCATATAGGTTGTTATAACTAATCTACATGTGCTTTTTGATGCCTTGAGAGATATGGGAAAGGGTATAAGTGTGTATGTTGAGTTTTAAAAACTTTAAAGTAGTTTAAACTATGTCTGTTCAGTGGGAATTAAATCCGACAAATCTCATTCTACTTGCAGGTTCTGCAATGTTCCAGTAATGTTACATATTTTCTATATACTCATCCATGTCTTTATTATAGATTCTAGGGTTTTTTAAAATAAACCATACATGAAGTATTGATTAATATTTAGTAGTTAGGATTGTCCGGCCCCGGCAAAAGATATGGACATGATTGAATTTGGTAAGAAAGATCTATAGCATGAACAACTTATGTCAAAATACCCAACTTTGAAGGAATTAAAAAGCACATAAATTGCTGCAGCAAGAGGATTCTTTTATTCAATCTCAAACATTATAATAGTTAGGAAAAATACTATATGAAATGTCGGATTTAAAAGGGGGAGGATAAATAAAAGCAAACACAGTAATTTATATTGTTCAACTCATATATCGAACACCAATTCAAGCACCATTACAATCAGATTTAAAACTTCGTACAGATGAAAGAAACATAGGAGATATGATTGAAAACGGAGATGAAATTTATATAGATCAAAATGAGATTACAGAGCTTCTTCTCATTCAAACTTCTAATATATTTTCTGTTCTGGAGAGTTGTACCTCTCTCTCTCTAAGTTACGCAACAACAAGGCAAAACATATAAAAACCTAAAAGCATCTTCTAGAGACTTCAAGATAAACATAAAATAATATTTTCTAATGCACCCACAAAACGTGTGAGGCCAGCTCAGTAGTTAATGCAAATTCCTTTCACGTCATTTCCAAAATCTGGGTTCATAGGCAGTCTTTAATGCTGGGATCAAAATTTTTGTGATCTAATGCAAATATGATAGTTTTATTTCTTCAATGTTGAGATATCCCGCAGATATGTAAATGATATGTAGCATGTTGATCTGACAGGTATAGCAGGGGCATTAAATGGAGTAGGTGAGATTATATCTCCAACACTCCCCCTTAATATCAACTGCAATCATTCATCTCAAAAAATTTTTGAAGCATCCACCTTCATTTCCAGTTTTGAAACTTCCAGAGCATCCACCTTTATTTCAAGTTCTGAAACTTCCGGAGCATCCACCTTTTAGATTTCAAACATTACTTACAAATGTTGTGGCACTTGATTGTGCTATTTCTTTACTCATTGACAACTTTAATTGACCTTTTATGACCTCATACAATTGAGATTTTTCTGAG
The DNA here is from genome assembly GCA_007258455.2 of Sequoia sempervirens. NCBI lineage: Eukaryota > Viridiplantae > Streptophyta > Pinopsida > Cupressales > Cupressaceae > Sequoia > Sequoia sempervirens. The sequence goes on along the minus strand of VDFB02172957.1, from coordinate 35,817 downwards.
ATCTTCTGATCTTTTATAAAATCCTCTTTCTTGCATTGTTCTTGTTCTTGTATAAAAAGAATTGTGAGCTATGTTGCTCTGTCTTCTTCCTGATCTTTTGATAGCAAAGCTTCGATGCTATGTCTTCTTCCTTACACCACGTTCTTGCTTCTTGCAGAGCTGCATTGCTCTCTTTCTATTTTTTTTGTCTGTGACTTGGATCCTCTTGGCTATTTTTATAGTAATCTCCTTCTATCATGGCAATGTCTTCAACTGATTTACAGTGCCCTACATTTCCCATCTGCTTGGTGGCAACTTCACTTTTGTTGACTTCTTTTACTGATTAATACAGTATTAACGATGTGATCTTTGTGTGCTATTGCACAATTGCACAAAGTCTATTCAATTGACTTTTGTCCTTTTTCTATTTCTTTCTTTTCTTTTGAACTTAATCTTGATCCATTCAAAATTTCTGGAGCAATGTCTTTCTGGAGCAAAACTTCTGGCACATCACACCTTTCTATGTTGCTGCTGCAAATATTCTGGAGCAACCGTTTTGCTGAAAGTTTCTAGAGCTTCTTCCTTTGCCTTTTTACTGATGCTTCAACATCTACAATCCTTTTTAACTGATTGTTTCTTCAACAACTACTGCTATATGAAAATTTGAATTCTGCAATGGTAGCTTCAGCTACTTCTTTGAATTTTTTAATCTCCTTGAATATGACCCCTTGAATATAGGGAATTCAACACTCAAAATTGGAAGCTCTTGTGGCTTCTTCCTGCACTTATGTGTTTTGTATTTACAACCATGTTTTCTAAATTTTTCAAAAATAAAAATAAAAATAAACTGTCAAACCATTTTCAACTCTTAATGATTATGCCATTTGTTTGGCCTTTTTGACTGCTGCGGCAGTTTCTCCAACTCTTGTTTCAAAACATCAACATGGAACTTTTAATATCTTCACAATCTGAAAATGTCTCATTAGACAACAATTTATTTTCACTCAAAATATTTTTTAGCCCTTTTGAACATTCATACCTTTTATGATTGTTATCATTTTTCACATATGAACATTTGTACAATCATTTGAACATACCTGTAAGCTTCTTCCAACTTGAACCATAGACCCATCCACAATCCATTCTTATGCAATCTGTCATTGATTCATTTTTCCAATCTTTGTTCAAACACATTTTCTCACAATGATTCTTTAATCCACACATGTTGCAAGGATGCAAATTCCAACACTTATCCTCAGTATGAAATTTTCTTTGGCAATGTGTACACTCAACATTCTTCATTTCTCAAACAAATTTATCTACTCTTGTAGGGTCAATCCCTTTTCTTGGGACATACCCAAGACCTTCATATTTTGGCCTCATTGTTGGCTCAATTGGATTTCTCATTCAGGTTGTCCTTTCTTTCCTAATCCTTCTCCTTTGTATCCCATTCTTTTCATAATTTGCATACCAACATTGTCATCAAAACAAATAGCATTTGTAGAATCAAATTTAGACTCATTAGCATGTTCATCTTTATCAATACATTCTTCTTCACAAGCAATTTCAGCAAAATTACTCTTATCATTTGATTGATCAAAACACAAATCATTTGTATCACAAGAAATATCACACACAACTAGCTTTGTCTTCAAGCAATCATTTTCTTGCTGCAATTTTGGCATTTCATTCTTTTGAAAACTATTTGCTTCTTCTAATTTTTTCAGTTTTTCTTCCAAACCTTCAAAAAACTTCAACTTGTTTTGTATTTCCTCTTTTTCTTTTTTAGACAATTTTAATTTCTCTTCCAATTCTGTATTTTTCTTTTTAACTTCATCCAATTCTTTACTCAAGGCATCATTTTCACATATGATTTCATATTTCTCCTTTACTTTTTCTTTTATACTTGCTACCAATTCTGAATTGCATTTCTTAACATTTAATAACTCTTCTTCTAAGACATCTTTTGCAGTTACTAAATTTTCATTCTCTTTTTTAACTCTTTTTCCTACTTTTCCCATCTATAACAAACAATTTCAACTTACCTTACTTGATTTCATTACAGAGACTTATCTTTCAACGGCTTTGAGTGCCTTCATTCTATTTCTTCACACTTTCTTTTGACTAATAAAACTCCTTCAACAACTACAACTGTGCTTACAATGTCAACAAAGTCTTCTTTCTTCTCTCCACAATCTTCTTAATCTTTTGGATAATGATAGCTTTAGCCTCTTCACTTGGTTTTCAACATATCTTGGTTGACTTCTACAACTTCATAAACTAGGGGCTTTGATTTCCTTCTGTCTGCACTAATACTAGCCAGTGACTTCTTTTTCTCCTCAATAGTTATGAGACAATTATTGTCTCACGGCTTCTATTCTTCAACCAATGGCCACACTCGATCTCTTTCACAATCAACTTCAACAATTTATGTGAACTCACTAGCTTGGGTTGATGGCTCAATAAATTATCATGCAATGACTTCTTAAATCTTGTTCGACACCTTTCTTTTCACCCAGGTGACTTCTAATACTTCGTCAAATAAAAACAAATTCCTCCTTTGACTATTTCTACAAACTGGAATTTCATTACCTCTTAGCTGGCAGCCTCTTGTATCTTTATCAATGTTGCAAAAAACTTCTTTTAGCTATCTCCTCCTACACTACCAACAATTTTAGAGGCTCCTCTAGTCTCCACCTCTCTTCAGCATTCACTTTGACTATGACCTCTATTCTTTGAATCTACAATGCCTCTTTTCTTAGGTAGCTTCTACACACCCTGGTCTACCTTAAATTTTGGCACCTCACGAAACAACTAATTCATATGGCGGCTTCACTCTTACCCTAGTCTGGGCATCGACTTCCTTCTCCTATCAGCGGCTTGTCTGACCGACTCTTTTAGCAATTATCCAACTGAATCTTCAGTTGTGCTTCTCCTTGGATCTGGCTCTCTGCAAGATTTCTTCTGCAATTGTTGTTGGCTTCAAAATTTCAAACAATTTCTAATTGGTTGTAAACACTTCCTAATTGATGGCATCCTCCTCCCTTTGACGACTAGAAATACCCTTCTTCATCTCCTACGCTTCTTTCTTTAGATCTGTAGCTTCAACATCTTTCTAACATCTGTTGAATGGGCTTATGATGATCTTTAGGATTCACAAACTCTATGCCTCCAAATTTTTTAGCAATTTCAAATTCCTCTCTGCAATGGCAGCGACTCCTGATTAAACAACAATCTCTCTATGACTAGCTCTGATGGCTTCTTCAGAAAATCACCATCTTACAACTCAAAATCAACATTTTTCTTTAATGCCAGCATGGCAACCTCCTCTGTGATCCACATAAAATTAAAATTCTAACTATGTGATCATTTCCTATGAGCAGTCACTAACTATAATGAACATAGACTTTTCAAATCTTCCAAGTTCAATGCAAACATTGACAACTCCTCTTCTGGGTAGTGTTTTACCTTGATTTAACTTCCTTTGGTGACAATATACCTAAACATTTGGGTGACTATCTCCATTATTCTCCTACCATACACACTCCTTGAAAGTAGTTTCTTCCTTGGCGACTGTGCTCCTAAACAAAGAGCTTCTTCTACTTATCTTCAAGAAACCTTGCAATAGCATGAGGGCTGGAGCCGGTTCTTTCCTTGAGGCTACTAAATGCTTCTTTACAGGCATGAGTGATCTATCATTATGAAATGGCTGGCGATTTCCTTTGTAGAACAATTCTCAACAATCTTCTGCCTAATTTTTGTGGCCTCTTCCAATCACTTACATCTACAACATTCTCAATGCTGCTCAAGCTCCTTTCTCTTCCACATTCTTAGTAATCTAGCTTTGACTCTCCCTATATCTTCTCAAGACCCTTAGCTCTGATACCAGATGTCGGATTTAAAAGTGGGAGGATAAATAAAAGCAAACATAGTAATTTATATTGTTCAACTCATATATCAAACACCAATTCAAGCACCGTTACAATCAGATTTAAAACTTTGTACAAATGAAAGAAACATAGGAGATATGATTGAAAACATAGATGAAATTTATATAGATCAAAATGAGATTACAGAGCTTCTTCTCATTCAAACTTCTAATATATTTTCTGCCCTATAGAGTTGTATCTCTCTATCTCTAAGTTACACAACAACAAGGCAAAACATATAAAAACCTAAAAGCATCTTCTAGAGACTTCAAGATAAACATAAAATAATATTTATAAATGCACCCACAAACTGTGTGAGGCCAACTCAGTAGTTAATGCAAATTCCTTTCATCTCATTTCCAAAATCTAGCTTCATAGGTAGTCTTTAATGCTGGGATCAATTTGTGATCCAATGCAAATATGATAGTTGTATTTCTTCAATGTTGAGATATCCTGCAGATATGTAAATGATACGTAGCATGTTGATTTGGCAAGTATAGTAGGGGAATTAAATGGAGTAGGTGAGATTATATCTCCAACAATAAAACTCATGATTCTACTATTTTGATCAATTGATCAAAGAAAATTGAATGAATTGCAATCACCTCTTTCTATAGAGGTCTTGAGATAAAACAAGATAGAAAAGAGCTAACAAAAAAAGCTATAGAAAAACAACAAAAGAAAAGCTCATGCAAATAGCATATAAGCCAGCTAAATCTTAATTTATGTAGTTACAAAAACTTGCAGTTTTTTCTTTTTCCACCTCATGTGGTAGAAATTATTAAATATTCTATCACTCCCTCTTAATTTCAGCAAATAATTGTTCATCAACACAAACCAATTATGACTATAATTTTCAGGTCTTCTCTTAACAACATATGTGGCTGATTTCATTTCTTCTTCCGAATTTGTGGGCTTCTCTCCTACTAGGGTGTGTGGCGATTTCCTTTTGAAATGTCCTTTACTTGGTAATGAATCCTCAAGAGTCCATGCTTTCTCTCCTCCAATAGAGGCTTCAATTTCTGTTGGAAAAACACTATGGCCTTTTATAAGGTTGGGTTTTACCTTCCTTACATGACTTCACATCGATGGCTTAGATTAATTTCTTGCAATCAATAATCTTCTAATCTCATTAACCTCAACTCAAATGGTCGGCTTTCTTAGTGACTTGGTTTCTTGGACTGTGAACTCTTCTTTCAAAACATGCAATCCAATCTGCAATCTAACTTCTTGATAGTGATTGCTTAGTCTTTATTACCTGTGGATTCTAAAAGATCCACTATCTTCTATGTGCCTCTTTGATTTTCTCAAAGGATTGCAACTCCTTACCTTTATACTTCACATGACTTTGCTTGTGGCTTCTTCTTTTCCATGATCTTCTTTCTTCCACGATCTGTTTTTTCTCAGATGCAGTTTCTCCTTGCTGCACTGGATTCACTTTCTTTGGCTATGACAACCTCTATTTTTAGTTACAGCTGGATCTACTGATTTCTTTAGTACTATGACTAGCTCTTCAACCTCCTTTGAAGATCTCTTGCTTCTGAAAATTCTTTAACCTTGATAACATTCTCAAACCAGCTCCGATATCAATTGAAGGAATTAAAAGCACATAAATTGCTGCAGCAAATAGAGATTAAAGACACATGCAGAGGATTCTTTTATTCAATATCAAACATTACAATTGATTGGAAATACCATATGAGATAAAGCTCATGATTATACTATTTTGATCCACTGATCAATGTTCAAAGGCAATGAATGAATTACAATCACCTCTTTATATAAAGGTCTTGAGATAAAACAAGATGAAAAAGAGATAAAAGAAAGCTACAAAAAAAAAGCTCATGCAAATAGCATAAAATCCAGCTAAATCCTAATTTATGTAGTTACAGTTTTTTTTTTCACCTCATGCAAGAGAAATTGCTAAATATTTTAACAAACTTCAATCTCCCTATATTATTCATTACGGGGATAATGAAACAACAAGCTTTCCCCTCATTCCAAAAGTGGTTGATTCTTCAATGGTGCAACATGCCCATTCTAAAACCTTGCCTAGGGTTTCCACTAAAGGACTTACCAAAAGCGAGGCATGAAATGTCAATCCCAAACAGATGCACAAGTTTGTTGAAAGGTAGAGGCGGATTGACATGAAAACAAGGTTTTCTGTATTGAGATCTTTACTTCCAGAAGAATTTATTTTGGTAAGGAAAGTTCTTGTTTTGTTTGTTGGGAAAATTTATTGGATCGCTTTTAGGTCAACTTATAGTAGAAGAAGTGCATTGGGTAGGGAAGACGGTCATTGTCAGATCAAATCGGGGGAGCCGCTAAGTAGATTAAGCATCTGTGGGAACATGTAAATGAGCTTGCCAAGAGAAGAGAAGACATGGGAAATTTTTTCATATCTAATTGTGAAGAGAAAAATTGTAATGTTTTTCCATTTATTGGTGGATCACAGTCTTTTCCTTTTGTGAAAATAATGGATTTTGGTATTGAAGTCACAACAAGCTCATTAAAATGTCAAGTTGTCTTGCTTGATATTCTCCTAGTGCTAGAAAATGAAGGGCTCTATGTAGTTAGTGTCAATGCATGCACCTCAGAGGACAAAGTATTTCATACCTTATACACCAAGGTATACTTTTTTTGTGTTTTTAAATGTTGTTTGATCAATTTATCTAATCTTAGGTTAATCTTTATCTAGTTTCTTTAGAGAGCTTATTCACAACTTATAATTGTCACTTATTTGAGGCATTGATCAGTTAGAAGAGTTTTCTGACTATCAGGAAATCAATAAAATATGCAACATTTTACCTACATTGTAGGCTTCAGATCTTGAACGTTTTGACAAGACAAATCTTCATCAGAAGCTCTATCATTTGCTCAAGCAAATATGATTGATGCATAGGTCAGGATGTTGAAGTATAATTGTCAATATTTTTGTTAGCCTTCTTTGTTACATCTGATGTGGAGAAACCAACATTATTATCCTATAAAATATAGAGGATAATGATCAATCTGCATGATAAATGTTCATTAAATATGACTTTGTAAACTTGGATAAGAAAAATCGAACAAAGATATTATATTCTTTTATAATAGGCCAGTGGTGCTAGAGCTTTAACTGTGAAAAAATACAAATGTGAGGAATAGATTGGTATTAACCGGTGTTGATCAAGTAGTTGTATGATGGGAAGAGGCTTTGTTTTTTATGATCCTTACAATTATGTAGTTAATCTATTGTGCATATAAACAAACTTCTATGCTTCTCCAATTTGTGATGTCACTGGCGAAGATTACATACTTGATGTAACTATGAGTGATGAGGGAAAGTATGTAGGCTAGGATGGATAATGAAAATATTGAACTCAGAATATTTGCATGTTATTGTACACGAAGAGTATAACCTCCAAAGCTATTTCTAAGAGTTATTAGGAATGGGTATGGCACTAAAACCATCCTTGATGCTCATGAAAGGGATTTGAACTAAACAATGTTGAAAGCTTTCTTCATGAACATATGATCATCGTAATTAACAACACAAAAATGTTGGCAGTTAACAATTTTTCTTTTTCTTTTCCCTTTCCTATGGAATAGAAAGCACCCTAGCAATCTGTTAGCGATACTTTGAATGTCATATCGAATTAGTGTAAGTTTATTCATTCATTTCATATTAAATTAGATGTTTTCTATTGGTGATAGCTGAAAGTAGCTTGATACAAGAGCTCTATAAGAGAATTCGAATGAAAGTAATGCAATTTCAGTGGATGTTTAGAGTGCTCATCTCCTTTCTGTTTCCAAATTAGAGTTGATAACCACATTATTGCGATCAAAACTACGTAATTACTTGGACAATCCTGAACATATTGTATTAGCTTTAGTATATACTCTAAGAATATAGCATACAATAGATTTGCAAACATACTAGCATATTATAATTAATTAGCAAAATGCAGCATGACAAATATCAATATCTCCTCCTATCTCTCACATAATACATATATGGGTTCAGCTGGGTTATGAGATCAAGAAATCTCTTTTTTGATGGACCAACTTTTTGTTAAGAGTGAATAATTTATCTATTCACCATAGCTTAAGTGTACTTAGGTTGATGAGTTTAGACAACATCTTTTCTAACTAAATATGCAATCTTTTAGGCCTCTAGTGGTTTCCTAGTTGTTTGGTAAACCTCATGTGCATACTTTTTGAGGTTGGAAGACTTCCCATCTCACCTCAAAGGTCAATTTTATAATCATTCAACACTTTTCACCAAGGTTGATGACTTGGTGAAATTGCTTGTTGGTTTGTACATTTCAAGTGATCCAAAGGTTGACACCTATAGCGCATTTGTCTTCTTATTTGTGTCACATCATGGGGCATTTTTCAATCCACATGATAGGTGGATTTCCTCTTATTTTCCTGTATATGCAAGGTCATATTTTACATTTTAATCAACTCTTTTATTAATCTCTTTGGGGTGATTCGACAATACTTGTTTATAGTTTCCAGGAGATCTTGATTTTTCTTGAAATCACATATTTTTTAAAAATATAATAATTTAATCTTTTAAAAGTTCCATTTAAAGGATTTCAATTGAATATGGTTTGATTGAACCACCTTAGATCAAACCCCCTTGGATAGAACCCCGCTAGTTTTAAACCATACCTATAACGAAGTCTCCTTTAGACCTATCAAAATGTTAATAAAAAACCACTTTTGATTTACCTTTTGGAGGATCAAATGAATTCATTTAAAATTTATTTTTTGAAAGTATGTAGTCCTTATTATAATCTTCTCAAAAATTATAATTTTAAATAAATTTAATTTTATTATTAGGGTATGTGTAGGATCATGATGGGCCAAAAAGTGGCAATATGATGGTATGTGGCTGACGACTTTTTTTTACCCAAAATTGATGAAACGAAAAGATTTTTTAAAGAAGATTCTCATATTTCCACCGATATAAATTATGCTTTACTTTGAATTTAATAAGTAATTATTATTCATTTTCTATTCAAATTATGACTAAAATCTTGATTGATAGGCTGATTAAAAAAATCTATAGATTTCAAACGGTGTCACATCTTTTGAATCCAAAATATGCATCACATTCTATGCTTCACATACTATAGGATTAAAAAAGAAAAATTGAATTTCATGAAATTTTGACCAAGTTAAGGTGGTCAAACATACGAGTTTTTATATTTTTTAAAAGTTGTAATAAAAAATTCATAACTAATTATTTACTTGGAAAAAATTACAAAAAAAATGCATCACATCGGGACAAGAGTCCTCTACTTATATTAAAATATTATAAAAAAATATTATCATTTTATTGTGGTTAGGGTGGTCAAGGACACCTACTTATTTTTTTCCTTAAAATTTAAAGTACTCTGCATTGAAATTTCAAATTTTCACCAAATAGATTTTTTTTTTAACAAACCTAGTAGTTTAGAAACTACATTCAATTTTCTATAGATTCTATTCTTACATATTTTTGAAATAATATAGATAACTTATTCAATTTTTATGTCAATTTTTTCTAACTCTGATTTTTCTAAATTTTTTGCCACTTAAGGGCTTGTTTTTCCATGATGATCCTGCACATACCCATTATATTTATTTTTATTTCTTGTGAATGTAGGTTTTTCACCAAAAATCAAGCTCTTTGTTCTGCACATGTGGAAAAATAGCATATTATCAAATTTTTTTTTTTTAAATATTAGTGCATTAGATATTGAAGTCCTTGATCCAACAAAAAATAAAATAAAATTTTGATACATACAAAAAAAAGTTATGTTGTATATAGTCCACCTATGGTTGGATTGTAATTGTTTTGACTTTGAAACTTGATTAAGTTCTAAAAATATATTCAATAAAACACTATGAAACCAAATTAAAGCACTAGATATTGTAGTTACAAATTTAAATTCAAAAAAAATAGAATTTTAACCTTCATGGAAAATAATTTATGTTGTATATGGTGAGCATCACTCCTTAAAAATGGTGTTTACTAAAAAAATATAGTTTTTGAAGGAGATGGAAAAAGAAGTGCAATCTAATTCCAATTTTTTTTAAAAAATATATTTAGAATCTACATAAAAAATGTTACAAATCACAAGTTTGCATCATCTTCAAATTCCTCACAGTTTAGCCGCTATAGGTGCCTGAATGTGAAGATTTAGTTAAAAAAATCAGTTTAGTGTCCAGTTTGGCCAAAAATTGTAAACAAGTATTATGGGATCACCCTTTGATAATGTGAATTAGGCTCATTATGTGCAAGTACTTTTGTGAAAGCACAAGATTTTTATTGTTATGATCTTGGATAGAAATCCTAACATGGTATCATATCCTCTTCGACCTCGCCTTACATGGTGCCTCCATCAACCACTGCGATTCTTCAAATTTCTACACTAAAGCTATCTATCAGTTGCTAATCAATATTGCATAAAAATCAAAGGCTCGGCCTCAATTTGGATCCCACATGGTCATCACAATTTTTCATTGGATTTTAGCTATTAGTCTCAGATCGACTGTCATCACTTTTTTTGCCTCTAAAGGTACGTGGAGCCTTCCTCACTCTAGACTATTACTACACAAACCTTTCAATTTGGCATGTGAAATATTTACAAACTCATGGTTGATTCATCTATGATTTATTTTCCTCTTACAATGGTTTACTCCAATATTTATAGAACCAGTCAACACTTCCACAATGACTCCCATGAAGACTTGCACTCTTCCAATTTTATTTGCTCTAATAAATTACATATGGTTAGCCAAATTTATTGTAATCATTATTTCTTCTACTAATCATATTAATTAAAGTTAATTACTAGTAGCTAGAAGGCAGATTAATAAGCCATCAATTAGAAAGGGGTGTTTTTTGTTTTGCAATAATTTGTAAATAGGGGGGTTAGTTCCTTGAATAATGAGTGTTTTAATTTTTTTTTTGTCATTTTAGTGAGGTTTGAAAGGAATACTTAATCTATTGCTTCATTATGAACACCCCATGACATAAATGACATAAATTTGTAAGAACTCATAACAACACAATTTTGTAAATGTACTCATATAAAGTGTCAAAAAACTAAATGTGTGTTCCTTAGGGAGGGAATTTTGTACTTACACTAAATTATAAAGTGTAATGGGGGGTTGTGTAGTGCCTTGATTATTCATCATGGTTATGGATCCTCATGATTCTTGCTTCATGGTGTGTTGCCTTGACTTTCCATCACAACAATGGATCTTCGTGATTCTTGCCTCTTGTGTTTGTACCTTGATGCACACTCTTTTTCAATTTCTTATACATTTTTTGGACCTAATTCTGGGTCTAAATTCCTTGCACACTTTTGCATCTGATTTCAATTAGTTTTCTTATACCTCCTATAATTAAGTGGGGAATATGATAGTGTTATGCTAATGCTTATTTCAATGGAGTAGTGGAGGAACCTTCTACTTTAGGGGGTCACATAGACCTTCCATCTTTATCTCTTGAATGAGGGATTATTTTAGTGGATTATATTTTGTGAGATTCTAGCACTTATAAAGATCATCATTATGCATATTTTAGTCGTTTACACATGTCACTCATACATTTATTGAGCGTCCTCTAGAATCATAGTACTATATATATTATCAACTTCACATGAATTTGTGTATTCAGGGTTGATTAGTGTTCATATGTTCACTCATGCAATTTTTTTCTCTTATCTTGATCTACATTTCTTGGAGGTTCATTGATTCCAACAAAAAACAATTCATCTTCACTAGATTTTACAACTTCAACACACTTCAGGAATTCTTCATCGTCATACTCCTATCATCATGGGACATTCTTTCAGGAGGTTTTATCCTTTTCTTATCTCTCTTTTGGAGGATAATTTTTTTCACTTAGTTTTTCTTTCTCCATTTATGAGAGATTGCATTATACATGGGTACCTCACCATCTACCTCATAGCGAGGACCTATTTCTTTATATCTATTGCACTTTTGTGATCTCCCCAAGTATCACTTAAGAGGGGGTGTTAGAATGAATAATTTATCTATTCACTATAACTTAAGTGTACTTAGGTTGATGAGGTTATAAAACATCTTGTCTAACTAAATGTGCAACCTTTTAGGCCTCTAGAGGTTATCTAGTTGTTTAGTAAACCTCATGTGCATACTTTTGGAGGTTGGAAGAATTTTTATCTCACCTCAAAGGTCACTTTTGTAGTCATTCAACAGTTATCACCAAAGTTGATGATTGGGTCAAATAGGTTGTTGGTTTGCACATTCCAAGTCATCCAAAGGTTGACACCTATAGGACACTTGTCTTCTTATTTGTGTCACATCATAGGGAACTTGTCAATTCACATGATAGGTGGATTACCTCTTCCTTGCCTATATATGTAAGGTCATATTGTACATTTTGATCAACCATTTTATCAATCTCTTTGATAATGTGAATTATGCTCATCATGTGCAAGTGTTTTTGTAGAAGCACAAGGTTTTTTGTTGTTATGATCTTGAATGGGAAGCCTAACACTTATCAGATAAATTTTCTTCATTAATCTAGCTTTCACCTAAAAGTTAGGAATAAAATAATTTGTATTCTCTATTTAATTTATTCTAATTTCCCATTATCTTGTTATTCAACTAAAATGATTGTATATGAGTTTCTTATTTTCATTTATCCTTTTCTTGTTATTCCTCACTTTTTTGTATTCATCAAAGTTTTCATTTCTCCTTTTCATGTTAAAAAAAACAATCTTGAATGTTTAGTTTCAAGTGGGTTTTTATATCTTGTAGTTTTTCTTAATGTTTCTAGGAAGATGGCATGTCAGTTGAAGAAGAGACTAATGCCTTAATGCCTCTGGGAAAACCCACAATACTAGCTTACAATTTTGTTGAGGAAGGAAAATTGAAAAAATGCTTCAATTTTTTTTTTTGGGTTTCTAGGGGTTGACTCGAAGGGGGGGTTCACATGAGCCCAATATGGGGTTAACTCAAACCCCCCCTTTGAGTGAACCACTTTGTGATGTCATCATTTTTTGGCACATTTTTTCAAATAAATGAAAAGGAAAATTTGAAAACAAGGGGGGTTTGGGTGAATCCCCCTTTGAGCGAACCCCCCATTCACTTGAAGGGGTCAAGGGGGGTTTGCTCAAATCCCCCATTTTTTCCCTCCTCCCCGTCTCATGTTAGTGTTTGGTAGCTGTGGGAGATATTATTTTCCTAGTTAAAATAAAATAGAATGAAATGTTTTTCAAGGAAGGTTGGCCTTGATGGGAAATTAATATTTTTTTTATCTTGTATTTCCTAAGGGGGGAGACCTAGTGGAAAGGTCACCTATCCTTGTATATAATGAAGATGATTTTATCTCATTTGAACACACAATCTTCACTCTATAATTCACATCAAGCAAGTAGCAAAAGTTCACACTCTTAGCAACAAACCATCATTTTGTAGCAGTAGATTCAATTTCAAGGAGAAGTTCATATTCAATTGTATCTTTGCATCTAGGAAAGGTGTGAGTATTCATTGTATCAAATTTGGCCTTGTGTTGGGCCTGAGTTGTAAGAAAATTTTTGCTATTATTTCTTCTATTATATAAGAGATATATTTTGCTGGGTTTTTTCTCCCTCGAGGAGGGTTTTCCCAGGGTAAACATCATGTTCATTGTCTATGTGTTGCATTTTCTGCTTTTTTTAAAATCTAATCCTAAAACTAACATGGTATTAGAGCAAGGTTCTGGAATATCCTTATTAGATTTGACAAAGCAATTTGGGTTTTGTGAATACAATTCTATATTAAGCTCAAGAAGAGTCAGATGAACTACGTATTGGTGATATGTTTAAGAAAGAAGATTAATGAATCACTGATAATCTTGTCGTATCATTCAACATCATTCCAATTCTACAATTTTCTTTCTCTAAACGACTATTTCTATTGAGTCGTCGCTGGATTCATTTGGGAGAAAAGGAGATGAGAAGCCTAACATTATATTCCTAGGGGAGGTGTATGAAGAGAAACCCATGAGTTAAGGAAAGACTTCAGGGAGATTCAAAGAAAGAATTATTGTTTGTGATCATCATTTAGTTTGAATAAGTTGTGAAAGATAAATTCTTGTAATGTCACTTCACTATCTTTAGTTTTTGGGTCTATCAATCACATAGGGAGGTTGATATTTAATTTAAAATTGGTATTTTCTTTTAAATTGATTGCTATTGCTTTTGAAAAGTGTCACTACTTCAATAATACCTTCGAGGTATTTCTTGAAGCCGTTTATATGAGGAAGGTACAATTCTTTGAGCTGCACAAAAGCAAGGTCGAGACTTTGGAAAACAAAGCATTTGAATAATCACTTGACTTGGTCTATCACATAGATGCATTGGGTTATATGGAGCTATAAATTATGAATCGGCATTGAACCTATTTCAGGAAATAATTCATTCCTTTGGTAAAACAAATACAAAGGAAATCCATTGTAAGACTCTATGGATTCGTTACACATTCGTGAATTTTCTTGGAGCTTCTTAAGAATATTGCCATCACTTATGCATCATACTGCTATTTTGAAGGTGAGCAAGTATAATATATAATGTTAAGTGAAGCTCGATAGACTCATAAATCTAGTGTTGAGATGTTCAGCCAAATAAGAAAGAGACGTGGCCAGTAAAGAAACTAGGAGAAGAGGTTTAACGCCACCTATATATATTCCAAGCAATGTATCCATGTATATATAGTTTCAAGAGAGACTCCATTTCAAGGAATACGAATGATATTGAAGATCATTGTGGCAGCTGTGTGGACCATTTTGTTTGCTGTGCTCTATAGTTAGATGTGGAAATAGAGAAATCATGATTTTGGCTGATCATCTAAGGTGAATAGTATGTTGTATAACTTTGTGGAGGTTATTTTTTGTATTCATCACTCTTGAAGTGTTTTCTTTGCTTCTTTTTATGATCCCTTGGGTCAGAAAATTTATGGAGAAAAGCAATTGGAGAGTCTTTTCATGCTTTGACATGGTGGTTTCAATCAAGAACATTTGTTGGACGTGGGATTTATGAGTTGGAGCCTTGGTAGGATTGTTTTCCCATCTTGGGGAGATTCAGAATATTCAACAGTTGAGGTTGCGGTTCCTGTTCTTTGCTAGTGCTATTCAATTTAATTTAAATCCTACTCAATAAAGAGATAAGTATTTTATGTTTGTACCTTTAAATAATGACCATGAATTTTATGTAGTTAATAATAATTCATGCAATAACATTGGGAATAGTGAATCATGTATGCATCTAGTATTGATATTTCTCTTCGGGATAGTTTAATTCTATGAACTATTATTAATCTCTCTAAAATGCTTCTAGGATAGATTGAGGAGAAAAAAGATGATGAGAGACTGCATAAGGAATTCAAGGGAGGAAGAGCTTCAGGCATCCTATGAGGAAGTCATGCAGGCTAAAGAAATGAACTAACATGATATCAATGGAGACATAGCTTGCTACCATGGGATTGAGTTGGTGGGAGATAACTTCACTAGAGACATCTCTCAAAGAGGAAGAACCTTTATAGACTACAATTAGTTTCTTTGAAGAGAAAGAAATAACATTCAGAGGGAGTCTAACAAACCAACAGAGGCAACCTTGGACAAGGAGGTCAGGAGGTCGATGCAAGTACTTGGAGCTTCAGAGAGAATCACATCACAATGTAGAGCCCTTGTAGTGTATACTTCTTTGAGATAGAGAAATATGAGGTGAAATCCCTTGTAGTGTATATTTATCTGAGACAGAGAAATATGAGGTAAAATCCCTTGTAGTGTATATTTCTCTGAGATTGAGAAATATGAGGTGAAAGCCCTTGTAGTGTATAGTTATTTGAGACTGAGAAATATGAGGTGAAAACCCTTGCAGTGTATATTTCTTTTATATAGAGAAATATGAGGTGCAAGCCCTTGTTCATCTCTAAGACTAAGATGAGACGCCATGTTGAGAGACTACATGATGACATCACATTGAGAGACTCTGTGATGTACCCTTGTACTTGTGTTTCTTTCCACACATGAGAGTAGCCATGGTGGATGTCATGTTGAGAGACTCCATGATGACATCATGTTGAGAGCCTCCGTGATGAGCACTTGTACATGTGTTTCTTTCCAAACATGGGAGTAGCCATGGTGGACCTCATGTTGAGAGACTCCGTGACGACATCACATTGAGAGACTCTGTGATGACAATTTGAGTTTTCCACAAATTGGTGTAGCCATTGTGGGTGTCATGTCGAGAGACTCCATGAAGTGGATATTTGGAAAAAAATACCTCCCTAGCTAAGAGGGAGTGTTAGTGTTTGGTAGTTGCAAGAGATATTTTTCTCCTAGTTAAAATAAAATAAAATAAAATGTTTTTCATGGAAGGTTAGCCTTGATGGGCAATTAATATTTTTTTAATCTTGTATTTCCTAAGGGGGCTGACCTAGTGGAAAGGTCACCTATCCTTGTATATAATGAAGATGATTTCATCTCATTTGAACACACAATCATTCACTCTCTACTTCACATCAAGGAAGCAGCTAAACTTCACACTCTTAGCAACAAACCATCATTTTGTAGTAGCAGATTCAATTTCAAGGAGAAACATATTCAATTGTATCTTTGCATCTAGGAGAGGTGCTATTATTCATTGTATCAAATTCGACCTTGTGTTGGGCCTAAGTTGTAAGTAGATTTCTACTCTTATTTCTTCTATTATATAAGAGATATATTTTGTTGGATTTTTTCTCCCTTGAGGAGGGTTTTCCTAGGGTAAACATCATGTTCATTGTCTATGTGTTGTATTTTCTACTTTCTATTAAATCTGATCCTAAAACTAACATCTTCTACCAAATTTCTAAAAAAAATTTCCTTTCACAGCTTGGGTTGAGGATGAAAATGGAGGGAACTTCACAAACCCAACTAGATGATGGTAGTCCTTGGAATGAGCTATCCATCAAATATAATTTTAATATATTTTGGTTTTATTATGTATTTTTTATAGTTTAATTAAACATAGGTTTTTCACCAAAAATCAAGCTCTCTATTTTGCACATGTGGAAAAATAGTAGATTATCAAAAGAAAATTTGAAAGATATGTTCATGCTAGGTATTGATGTCCTTGATCCAAAAATAAATAAATTGAATTTTGATACACAAAAAAAGTTATGTTGTATATGATCCGCCTATGTTTAAATTATAATTGGTTTAAATTCAAAACTTAATTAAGGAAAAAATATTCAATAAAACATTATGAAACCAAATGAATGTGCTAGATATCGTAGTTACAAAGCTAAATTCCAAAAAAAAAAAAAAATTTATCCTTCATAGAAAAAAGGTTATGTTGTTTATGGTGAACATCACTCTTTAAAAGTGGTGTTTACTATTAAAAACTATTTTTTGAAGGAGATGGAAAAATAAATGCAATTTGATTCCAATTTGTTTTTAAAAAGAATAGAATCTACAAAAAAAATGACACAAATCACTATGTTTCATCATCTTCAAATTCCTTATGGTTTAGCAACTATAGATGCTCGAAAGTGAAGATTTAGTTAAAAAAATTCAATTCAATGTCTAGCTTGGCCAAAAATTGTAAACCAATATTGTGAGATCAGCCCTCTAGTAGAGAGACAAGAAATGTATTCCAATGTTTAGGAAAAGTTGGAGGATAATGATTTTTTTTTAGATGATTTGTAATTTGTTTAAAGGTAGTTTTAAATTTTAGTTATATTCCTAAATCTATATATATATAACAATGTAATAGAGAATGATATAAGAATAAAATATTGTTTTTCCTTATGTTTTCTTGCTCAACGGCTCACTACTCCTATTCAAATGACTTTATCGCCTTTTCAAAATCTATAATGTCTCACCTCTCTAGCTCTATTCATTTGCAACTCGGGTATGAGGGTTTTCCATTGGTGTCTCATGTGTGTGACCTGATGGTGGACCTTTCTATGGATGGTGCTTTGTTGGGTGAAGACATACCTAATGTTGCTATAGGTGCTTCAAAGTGCTCTCCTGGTGTGGCCTTTAATTCTGCCAAGGCTATAGGTTCTTTTGTTGAGGTTGTGCGGTCTAGTTCTAGTGGTGAGGGGCACCCTCTTTTGCATTCATTTGTTGCTCCAATGATCTCCATTGGTCAAGAGGTCTTAGATTGCATTGAGTATTTCTCTAAGCTAGTCTTATCGGCAAATTTTGTTGATTTTGGCCTTCTCTTTTTTCAGTTGCATCTTTGGATTTCAAAGTAGTGGAAACCTTTGGTGGAGGGTAAGATGGAAATTTACTCTTCTTCCAGAGGTTTCTTTATTATTATTTTTAATTCTACTAAGGATAGACAAACTATTTTGGATCATGGTTTTTTGGATTGGGACTCTCATCCCCTTTCCATGAGACCTTGGGCTCATTCTTTCAAACCCTTGAAAGAACCCCTTCATGTTATGCCTATTTGGGTGAGATTGTTGTATCTCCCCTTACAATTTTGGTTCCCATTTGTTTTTGAGGGCATTGGTAATTCCCTAGGTCAGTTCTTGAAAGTGGATATCACTTCCAAGAACTTTACCCACACCTCTTTTGCTAGGATATTGGTAGAGATTGATTTATCTCAAGGGTTACTTGGTGAAGTTGTGCTTTAGGTGAATGATTTTCCTTTGTCTTAGTTGGTGGACTACGAAGGAATCCCCTTTCACTGTAGACACTATTTTGATATTGGTCACTTGGATTAGGACTGCCCTCATGGCTCTCATTTTGTTTCTTCTTCGAATTGGTGGAAGAATTCCCTTTAAGAACATTTAACTGTGAACCCTAAAGTGGATTCTTCTTTAGATTACAATGATTCTAGTCCCCCTTCTCCTTCTGTGTAGCAGAATACTCTTGGTGTTGATGGCACAACTTATTCTTTGGCTTCTAATGCTTTGTTTATGTATGATTCTACTCCTACTATTGTGTGTGTAGCTTCCTTTGAAACCTCTGTTAACCCCATTTCGGTAAAGGTTGTTTCATCTCCAAATTATGTTGCTTTTGTCATGGATTTGGTTGTTGCACCTGATGCTTCTATTGTTCCTCTTGATACCTATATTGAGCACTTACTGAGAAAGGTTGGTGTTACTTCAAATCCCACTACTTCATCCTTGGTCTCAAATGCTCCTCCTGAAGCAACTTTTTCTCCACTTGTTTGTTACAGTAAAGGGGACTCTTCCCCTTCTGATTCAGTTAATCTTGTTTTTGATTTATCTTGGATAGTAGTGCAATGAAAGAAGAAATTTAAGAAGGATAATATTTTTGTAACAAGCCCTAGGAGGCTTTGGTTCCTATCTCTAGGGATTGAGTCATTTTTTCTGGGTTGTTTCCTTTGTTTTTGTTGTTCTAGCCTTGTTGTTTTGAACTGGTGGTTTTTCTGAATAGTTTTTTTTTTAGGCTATTATACGCTATTGTATACTTTGTACAAGATCAAGACACTTCCCTACTTATCTTATCAGAAAGAAAAAAAAAAAACATAACAAAGAATGAAAGCAATAGAATAATTTTAATTTTGGATTATGTAATTCTTTAGTTTTCATTGTTATTTTTATTTTCCTTCAATTGGTATCAAAGCTTTTGTCTCTTTTTTTCTTGGGAGTATGAAGATGGTTTAATAAATGAATTCCAAAGAAGTCATTCTTAATGTGCAACTATGTGAACTATGTATGGTTAATGATGGGAGCCCACATAGATATTAAAAGCCTATGCAAAATTTTAATGGGAACATAGACAAGGCATGTAAGGGTTTTCTAAGGCATATGAAAGAGAAGGGGGTGTTTAAAGTTAAAGAAAAGAATCTAAAATAATTTTTTGATGTGTTAACATTATTGTCACAGAAGGAGGTTGAGCATGGCATAGACTTGTAGACAACATCAAAACACTTGTATTTGAATCAATGTCAGAGAGAAGATGCATGTGACTAATGAGTCTGAGAAGCAATATCATAACATAATTTTTCACCTCCTCCACCCTACTGGTATGAATGATAAATTTACTAAGGTGAATTCATGGAATGAGAGCTTCATTAAAATGGTTCACAATAAGAAAGGGGTGAATATTAGATGGAAATAGATGTAGTAGGGTATGATCACCATAATTTGTTTGTTGTTTTGAGAATTTTAACAAACCATTTCATCATCACAATCTATTGCTGCATAGTTTATTTTTTAATCTTTTGATTGTTTCATGAGAAGTAGAAAATTAGGAACATAACACAAAAAAAAATGTCACTATTGGCTATTATTGGAGGATTTTTTTCAAAGTATAGAAATTTATCAAGAAGAAATATTTTGAAACAAAGAAAGTGTTGAGAGAAGATATCAAAAATTTATAGAGGTAGCTAAAATATTGAAATACCCACAAGCAATGGTAAATTTTATTTGATTTGTTGCAATTTGGATGTATGCAAATATAAGAATGTTGATTTGTTTTCTTTTTAGAATAAATTTGATTCATTGAAGTTTTGGCCATAAAAGATCCTAACAAAAAAGTTCAGACATGGAGGGTTATAATTTATGTGATTTTTTTTTGGAATAGGCGATATAAGGGGAATAAGAGTTTACATTTGGTTGTATGTTAACAATTGTAGATATAAGATGTTGGTTTTTTTCTATAAGGTTTTTTTTGTGTGTGATAAGGAAAAATAAGAATTTTTGGTATTATTGATTAAGTATATATAATGGGATCTACTTTATTTTAAGATGGAATTTTATCTCTACATATTAAATTTGACAACTCAAAAAAAGCAAATAAAATAGCAAAATATTGGAGGTTATTTCAACCTACATTTATGTAGTTTTGTGCTTAGTATATTTTTCTGTAGCAAGAAATAGATAAGGTTGCAAAAGAAGACATACAATATCTTAACACAATAGAAAGATTTTGAACAAGTTTTTCCTTCTAGAACTTCCAAGTTCCATACAACAAGTGAATTAAAATCCAATTGTGAGAGTTTAGGAATCTTAAAAAATCAACAAAGGAAAATGTGGTGTTGGTTATAAGGGATTTGTTGGGTATTATGTTCCAAAGTATTCCAAACCCATCAAATTGGTAATTGGAGGGATTATGAATGCATGTCAATTTGAATCTTCCTCTACAAGTGTTAAATTGGTGCAATTGATATTGTGTTCCTATTGTGGTCATCATGACCATATATCAACTTCTTGTATATGGACTAACTCAAAAACCAAAGTTCACCTACAAGTGTATATTATTGGACATCATGATATGAAAGACCATGCTGTTATTATGGTGATATATTGGGGTATGTGCAGGATCATGATGGGCCAAAAAGTGGCAATATGATGGGTATGTGGCTGACGACTTTTTTTAACCCAAAATTGATGAAACAAAAAGGGTTTTTAAAGGAGATTCTCAGCTTTCCACCAATATAAATTATGCTTTAGTTTGAATTTAATAAGTAATTATTATTCATTCTCTATTCAAATTATGACTAAAGTCCTGATTGATAGACTGATTGAAAAACATCTATAGCTTTCAAATGGTATCACATTTTTTGAATCCAAAATATGTATCACATTCTACGCTTCACATACTATAGGATTAAAAAAGAAAAAAAAGAATTTCATGAAATTTTGACCAAGTTAAGGTGGTTAGACATACGTGTTTTTTATATTTTTTAAAATTTGTAATAAAAAATTTATAATTAATTTTTCACTTGGAAAAAAATTATAAAAAAATATTCATCACATCGGGACACGAGTCCTCTACTTATATCTAAAATCTTATAAAAAAATATTATCATTTTATTGTGGTTAGGGTTGTCAAACAGACACCTACTTATTATTTTTTCCCTAAAATTTAAGTACTATTGCATTGAAATTTCAAATTTTCACCAACTAGTTTTTTTTTTTTTTAAACAAACCTAGTAGTTTAGAAACTACATTCTATTTGCTACAAATTCTATTCTTACATATTTTTGAAATAATATAGATAACTTATTCAAATTTTTATGTCAAATTTTCTAACTTTGAATTTTTTTTATTTTTTTGCCACTTAAGGGCTTGTTTTTTCCATGATTATCCTGCACATACCCATTGCAAGTATGATGATAGATGAGTATTAATAGAAACTACACATAGGAAATCAAGCAAGGAAGCACAATGATGCATAGAAATACATTATCCTACCCCTAATCAAGATGAAAACTAATTAGTTGATGATATTATGATGACTTTATTGATGTAGGAAGGATACATCTTGAAAATAATGTGAGGATTGGGAATGACATTTAACCTAATGACAATACTATGACTAGAATGGATAAAGATTTACAATAAGGCTGGGAACAAAATTAAGGGATGATTTTTATATTACAATAGATTTGATAGATGGATTTCATGGATTAGGATCATTCCATGTGGATGGAATACTTTAGGTATTTTCTAGATTGTCGGGGCATGTGGATAGGTGGATTAAAATTTTTCAAAGTGATGATAGGGTAGAACCATCTAGTAATAAGAATTAAAAGATAAGGGGTTGCTTAGGTTGAGGATGGGAGGATGATTAAATGGGGTATGCGAGGCACAAGGAGTATGATATTGGGGACAACTACTAGGATAATTATTAAATGGGTGGATTTAGGATGTGATCTCCAATGACTATATTGCATAGGAATAATATATGTTTTCTCTAATTTATAATATTGGATAGTGTTATGTAGTTAATGCCATGACCCTATATGGTACAACACCAAAGGATGGAATGTGCCCCCTCCCTATCAAGATCAAGGTGGGTAGGGAATATGGATGGAAATGATGTGTATTTGATAGAAAATGATGTAGGGTATGGTGATACCATGACAAAAGATGTGATAGATAAGATAAATTTCATCTAAGTTTTGATTAGATTAAAATTGGAAGTGCCAATACCCATTACAAAACAACCATAGAGGTTGACCAACAACTCACGAGTAATGAGAAAATTAAAAAATTAAACAAAAACTATAGCTTAAATAGATTGACCTATAGTAAAATAAAAAAAAAGAAACCCACGAAGCAAGGACCAACACAAACCACCAAACCAACAGACACATACCAGTTTCCCAAAAGATTGAGACTAGTGATCACATTCCATTCCTTCTCCAGAAATTGGAGCTTCTTTTTGAAAGACATAGGCCCCTGATGATTGGCCTAGGTATCTATTGTGACATGACAAGCCAATGTTTCTAGATTCTTTCCCATCTTCTTCTTAGTGAGACCATCATCCACACCTTTCACCAGCCGCTTCCCCTAGCTCTTCCTTAACTCATCCTGAAAGACCTAAAGGGTGAGGGCAATATTTTTTATTGTTTCTTTGTTGTAGTCGGTGATAAACCTTAGGCATTGCATGGCCTTCTCTTGGTTTTTTTGGATGGCATCAATCTCGATCAAAATATTCTTCTTTTCTTCCTCAAAACCAACTATGGCCCGAAGATCATCCAACTCTTTTTCCTGATTTTCCCACCTTTCAAAGGATATGGCTAAGGAAGAAATCATGTCCCAATGTGTCTTATTCTCCATCTCACTAGGCCACAAGACCTACTGATCCAAAACCTTACCTTCTAGGAATTTAATTCTTTCTTTAGTCATGACCAACTGATCTAGGATCCATTTCATAATATCCTTTTGAACGTTAATAGTCTCCAAATTTTCATTCATTTTTTTCACTTAGGGGGTTGGTTAGGAGGTGAATCGACATGGAAAAAATACCAGGTTCCTCTAAGTTGGTGCACAAGTTGGGAGAATTTTGGCGGTTAGGGTTAGAAACTGGAGGGGTGTTTGGAACCTCTGAGTCATAGCCCTGAGTTGAGGAGTGAACAAGAGTGTTAGCCAGGGTCAGACTCCAAGAATAATCCTTATCATTACAATTATTAGAGTCTTTAGTCCCAAAGGAAATGGGTGTGTGTGTGGGCTCTGACAAGGGAGTACATTTGATAGGGATGGGATGGGTATTATCATTAATACGGGCTTTGCCTTGGGCCTAGGTGCTACAAGGAATGACAGAGGGAGTTTCATTGATAGTGACAGAGGGGCTTGGGTCCCCATGGGGGTTGGTGGTGTCAATGATAGTCAAGGTGTTTTTGCACAAAGTAGCAAGGGAAGGAAGAAATGTAGAATGAAACTTGCATTATAATTGGAAAATGAGACCCTAGTTTTAATGATATGTATATAAAAAAATGATTTTACACATGATTTTTATTTTCTAGGTTTTCATCATGATACTTATCAAAAGTACCATAAGAATAGTTTCCACTATTGGATGAATTATTTCTCTTTACTTTTTATTATTTTTATTTTATTTTATTTTCAAAAATAATTCATATGAACATGTTTTCATCATGGTGACTAACCCAAGGTGCAATAGAAATTATTTTCATTAGAAGGCATTTTTTCTTTACTTTTTTTTATTTTTATTATTTTGATTTTTTGATTTTTTTGGTATTGTTAAATCATTGAACTTCATTTTTTCATTAATTTTTCTAGTCCATTAGATGGCATTGATGTAGATTCTTGTTTCATAATATGTCAATAGTGATTTATATGGAGGATTTTCCTTATTAGGACCATAACACATGTATACAAGCTATATATATTATTGTGATTATTTGTGATGCTAGGGTTGGCCTTATCCAAATACACACATTTTGGTAGAGTTCCATTAGAGGCCTATATAATGTGATGATTGTTGAGTTATGGGCGCACACTAAGAGGGGGGGTGAATCAGTGTCAAAAACTTTTTCAACTTTAACCAAGATGTTTAATTCTGATTTCCTTTTCTTTCAACAATGGAGTAGAGTAATCACTTTTGAAAGCACAAAGATATGACAAATTAACTAGTCTATTTGAAAACTTATGAAAATATGATTTGAGTGAGATATCTTGCATTTCCCAAAACATAGCTTAGATTTGATCTCAATATTACTCTGATTAATGCATTCATGAGTTGAATGTAATCATTCATAAACAATTGAGAACAGTAATAAACCCAACAGTGAACTGAAACTACAACAACACAGAAAAGTAGTGAGCACACAGAAGAACAAAGAGACAAAATATTTGCCGAGTGGAAAACCCTCCTAGGGTAGAAAAACCACTCCTAAACTGCCTTACTGGCTTAATCTTCAAAAACCACTTTTAACAATGCCTTATAGGCTAATTTTTGAGCACCAACTCAAGGAGCACCAACCCCTCATTTTGAGACATCAATCTCAAGGAGCACCAACCCCTTTCATAGATTTCAGAATTACAATAATAATATATCAGAGGATCTCTCTGTTTTTCAGTTAAGTTCATAACACTCTGCTTCTAATACTCTAGGAATCCAACTCTTGTATTACAAGAGTTTTCCAATACATCTCTTGATATGGCCAAAATAACTATCTCTTAGAATTATAGGCCAACAACTTCCTCACTATTTTCAACACTAGTTTTTATATACATTTCAAGTATGTCTGTTATCAAGAAATCTTCAACAAGCATTTTTCACAAGATTTTGAAACTCTCTTGCTATTTTTAGAATCTGAGGCTGGATAATGATGATCTGTAGATGATTGTAAAAATTAGAGTAATGCATATCTAGAGAACTTTAATTTCAGCGCTGAGTCAAGGAGATTTCAAATTGTAATTGAAAGATTTTCATCAAAGCCATGAAAACCTACTAATAGAAAATCATATCCTCTAAATCTCAGAGAATATCTTGCCAGAGATTGATACCAACCAAAGATGTCTGCATGCAACTATACTTAGAAAAATCCATGCTGGCCACAGTGTATGAGTCTTCGTTAATCATTCGCTGAGACAACAGTTGCCACGTTGTTCTTTGTGATTCGCTAAGACCTTATGCGAGCTGCGTTTCTTTTTCCTTAATTGCTTTCTCCGTGACCCAGTGAAGTCGGGAAGACCTCTCGTAGACCACATTAAGTTTCACCGAAAGCCCTTTTGCCTCTTATGTGTCACTGTGACATTCAGATAGTCCTGCCGAAGGAAATTATAACTTGATCGTTCCTTTTGTCCCTATGCGTGCCATGCCCTTCTGTTGTTAGGGAGAAACCATATCAAAGATCTTTATGTTTCCTCGAGATCACATTTCTGTTATTCATAGTGAAACAGTCGCTGAGACATCCACCAGTTATGCCGAAGGCAATTCAATCATTAATCATACTTTGGTTCCTTCTGATTCGCCATGACCCTTCGTTATCGGGCAGACCTTATAGAGAATTCACTTTGTTTTGCCTGAAAGCCCGAGCTCACAATAGATTGCCAAGACATTAATGTTCTCACACCAACATAAACCTTTTGTCTTATGTGCTTCACTATAACATTATGATATCAGGGAGACCTCCTGTAGAGCACACCATGTCTTTCCGAAAGTCTTTCATCCACTTGTGTGTCACTGTAACATAATGGTTCTCTCGCCGAAGCATCCTTCTATCTTATGAGTGTCGCTATAGCATACTGTTATTGGGGAGACCTCTCGTAGAAAGCTTGAGTCATACCGGAAAGTCACCAACCATCTTCTATGTCACTGAGACAATACCAATCTCTCGCCGAAAGCCCCTCAAGACTTAGTCGCCAATACTTGATAGGTTCGCTATGACATTATATCGAAACATATGAGTCTTACCGAAATGTATTTCTTCATCAGTGGCTGGCAAGACAATGCATAGTCAGGAAGACACTATAGAGATTGCCCCATATTTCACCGAAATTCCACATGATACACATTGGTCACCGTGACACATGGTTTTTCTTGCCGATGAGACCAACTATACAATACATGTCACTATCACTTCAAACCATCGGGGAGACATCTTGTAGATTGTTTCAATCATATCAAAACACTTTGAATTCACACTTTTTCACCAAGAGAAAAGAGAAAGTCCTGCCAAAGTAACCCTTTGCACAAGTCGGTGAGACACTACGAAATCATTATGACATTTCAGCGACTATTCAACCTTTGCCGATACGACCTTTCGGTGCACAGTCAGTGAAACACTATGTCTTTGGTGAGACTACAGACCAAAAACAAAACTCCTGCCGATAGACTTCCACATGCATTAGTCAGGGAGACATAACCTTTTCACTATGAAAGCAATTTCACTGTGACCACATACTAATGGTATAACTTATGCCGATATAATCCTTTTCTGTCACCAAAACAAAAGAGAATGTCACACTGATAGATGCCTGGAGATGGATCATGATCACCAAGACACAAAGCGCTCGATGAAACAACATGCCGATAGGGATTATTTACGCTGATGCACCATCTCATGTATTAGTCGGTGAGACTTGATTCATTCAGTAAGACCTCTCAGTGGTGAAAGATACTCATGATGATAGACCTTTCCACTATCCCCAAGACCACGATCAATGTCACACTGAAAGCTGCCTGTATGTAAAATCAAATCGTTATGACATCAAAAATGTCTTGCTGATAGGCAACACAGATATTTCAAAAAATGGATTGGGGAGACCCTGCCATTCTCATGCCAATATGTTCTTTTTCTGTCACTAGAGACAAGATAAAGCATGAGAAACCAATCTGAAACTGTCAACAAGTAGAATCAACTGAAAGGGATTTTGTCATCAAGGACAAACCATATGATCACAACTGAGATCCAACAAACTCCCCCTTTGTCCTTGATGGAAAAACACAAATGACTCTCCCCCTTTTTGCCTCAATGACAAAGAATATAAGAGAAGAATGTGCATTGCTAGGAAACACAACTGAGAAGCCAACCAAATACCATAAGAACCAGCTGCAAATAGAGCAATAGTGTAGTAGAAATATTGAAAAACTTCATATCACCAATGTAAGATAGAGCATCATACTGTAATAACACAACTTCACTCACTTCAAATGCACATAAATTATCAGAGAAATCAGCAATAACAACCCATGCAATAACTCCCACTTCAAAATCATAAACTTAATAACATCATGCAGATAATCTATCTTCAAGGCAGCACATCAAAGCTCTCTCCTTTTGTTTCTATCAAAACATGAATTCAAGCAGCTTACATATATATAACTTGCACTCACTATCACACTCAACACTCAATTTCAAAGTTCAAAAGTAAGTCCCAGCCATACATGATGAGGTTAATACTACTAGTCACCATCCTTCATCGAAACACAAACATCAGAGCATATCACATGAACACACACAGTTCTCCAAAGATAAATACAATGACATCACTTCAAAAGGCTTTCTTATTTTTAATATATTGAGGAACTCATCAATATGACTCCCCACCACTTCAAAGATGTCATAAGGACATACCATTATTTCCAAAACCCAGGCATCCAAAAAGTTCATTTAAGAACAAACATGCGCTGTTATTTCAAAAACTTATGAAAATTGTCAACCACTAGACCAAGCAAAAACATTCCTTAATGCAAAGATTTATTCATTACCTCATTCTAGACTCCATAGGGGTAAAAAAAATATTACCATAATAGACTCCCCTTGAGTCTTTGCTTCTTCTCAAGACCTGGAAGGCAACACTTGTGCAAGGAGTGCACAAGGAGTTTTCTCTAAAGCATCTTTATTGCTCTTCTTGTCATCTTGATTGCTCTTTCTTCTCCACTCCAATGAAGACTTTTTCACTTGTTTGTTTAAAGTACCTATCTTTCTATTGAATCTGTATTGTTGTACTTTATGTCCAATGTTATTACATCTGAAACAAATGACTTTGTGATTGTTCTGAGAAATAGAAGACTTCCTACAGACTTTACCAGCAATGTTCCCTACATTATTATCACTTGTATTTATTCTACAGTCTCTTCTCAAGTGACCAAAATTTTTACAGTTGTAACACACCACATCCTCATTTCTCGGGACATTAGAATGATTCTTGTTTTCCCATCTTATGCAATCAATTTCCTTATGACCATAGTCATTACAAACATAACAATATCCTTGGAAAGAATGATTATACCTGAATGAATGATCATGCCAAGGATCTGAAGATCTGAAGACATTTTTCCTTTCTCTATGAATACCTTTAGATTGTCTTCTAGTGTCAATTTTTTCCTTTGATGCAGCAATACTATAACCAGATCAACCTTCATTCTTGGTGTTTGCTTGGTAGTAAACTTCTTTCCATCTAAAGTAGTAAACATTGTTTCATGTTTAGATTTGTCTGTAGAGCTTTGCCCAACCTCATACTCCTGTAGGATCTTTAGAATGCTTTTTCCTGCTCAACATCTCATTCAATATATTAGTACTATGATCAAATTTCTAAATTTTACCAGATTGAGCATTGATACTTTCAAGCTCTTTTCTTAAAGCAACTACTTCTTCTTCAAGTTTTAGACAAACAATATTTTTAATCTCCAAATCAGAACTCACAACATCTACAATCTTCTTATATTCTTCAATTTCAATTTTCTGACTTATAATCATATCGTCCTTAAGAGTTAGTTCTTTTAACAAGGAATCATTATCTGAATATTTCTTTAAAGAATCAATCTCATTTTCTAGTTTATTACAAAATTCATCCTTGTCTTTTAACTTGACTTCTAAACTCTCTTCTTGCTGAAGATGTCTTGTTAAAAGCTGGTTTTCTTTTCTAAGCTGCCTAATAGTATCTAAGGCACATAGGAGTTCACCTTCCAAATCAACCTCACTTTTTGGTTCATCATATTCTTGTTCAGACTTAACTTCACCCAAGGATTGATCTACTTCTACACAAGTTTCTTGATCATTTAAATATTCATTAATGATCTCCTTGGACTTCTTTTCAAAACTATGAAGGTTTACACCTTCTTCACTCTCAGATGTTTCACAACTTATTTCAGTATCCAAAGATATCTCCTCTTGCAACTCACTATTCTGATTCATTTCAGTCAACTTGTCCCAAACTTCCTTAGCACTGTTGTAATGAATGACTTTTGTAATGAGTTTATTTGGAAAGTTATTAAAAATAGCATTTATAGCTCTAGTATTGGATTCAAGTGCTTTCTTCTCCTCAAGAGTGGAAGGAGATGTTGCAGATGTAGTACAACCCTTTTCAATTGCTGCCCACACTTCAGATCCTAAAGAAAGTAAGTATGTTTCCATCCTATGTTTCCATATAATAAAGTTTGTTTCTTCAAACTGAGGAGTTCCAGATCTAGGATACTCTACAATTTCAGAGCTACTGTTTATGAACTCTTCCTCATTGTTACTTATACTAGATTCAGGTTGAACAAGATGAATAGCATTTTGCTGAGAACATCTTTTTCCCTTATTCCTTCTATTCTTTCCCATATTAACCAAAGTACTCCAAGAAACCAAGAACAATCCTAGGTGGTTTAGACCTAACAGAGGACCCTACGCTATGATACCAATTGTTGGAGTTATGGGCAGACACTGAGAGGGGGGGTGAATCAGTGTCAAAAAAAAATTCAACTTCGACTAGGATGTTTAATTCTGATTTCCTTTTCTTTCAACAATGGAGTAGAGTAATCACTTTTGAAAGCACAAAGATATGACAACATTGACTCAGTCTATTTGACAATTTATGAAAATATGATTTGAGTGAGATATCTTGCATTTCCCAAAACATAGCTTAGATTTGATCTCAATATTAGTCTGATTAATGCATTCATGAGTTGAATGTAATCATTCATAAACAATTGAGAACAGTAATAAACCCAACAGTGAACTGAAACTACAACACAGAAAAGTAGTGAGCACACAGAAGAACAAAGAGACAAAAGATTTGCCGAGTGGAAAACCCTCCTAGGGTAGAAAAACAACTCCTAAACTGCCTTACTGGCTTAATCTTCAAAAACCACTTTTAACAATGCCTTATAGGCTAATTTTTGAGCACCAACTCAAGGAGCACCAACCCCTCATTTTGAGACATCAATCCCAAGGAGTACCAACCCCTTTCACAGATTTTAGAATTACAATAATAATATATCAGAGGATCTCTCTATTTTTCAGTTAAGTTCATAACACTCTGCTTCTAATACTCTAGGAATCCAACTCTTGTATTAAAAAATTTTCCAATACATCTCTTGATATGGCCAAAATAACTATCTCTCAGAATTATAGGCCAACAACAACTTCATTGTTTTCAACATTGGTTTTTATATACATTTCAAGTATGTCTGTTTTGGAGAAATCTTCAAAAAGAGTTTTTCACAAGATTCTGAAACTCATTTGCTAATTTTAGCTGAATAATGGCAGTTTGTAGATGATTGTAAAAATCCAGAGTAATGCAAATCTAGAAAGCTTTATTTCTACGCTGAGTCAGGAGATTTCAAAATTGTAACTGAAAGATTTTCATCAAAGCCATGTCTGCCAACTAACAGAAAATATTAACCTCTAAAAACTCAGAGAAAATCTTGCCAGAGATTTGATGCCAACCAAAGATGTTTGCATGCAACTATACTTAGAAAAATCCATGTCGACCACTGTGTATGAAATCTTCGAAAATCATTTGTTGAGACAACAGTCGCCACGTGTTCTTTGTGATTCGCTAACACCTTATGCGAGCTACATTTCTTTTTCCTTAATTGCTTTTGCCATGACCCAGTGAAGTCAGGAAGACCTCTCACATACCACATTAAGTTTCACCGAAAGCCCTTTTGCCTCTTATGTGTCGCTGTGGCATTCAGATAGTCTTACCGAAGGAAATTATAACTTGATCATTCCTTTTGTCCCTGTGTGTCGCCATACCCTTCTGTCATTAGGGAGAAACCATATCAAAGATCTGTATGTTTCCTCGAGATCACATTTCTATTATTCATAGTGAAACAGTCACTGATACATCCACCAGTTATGCCAAAGGAAATTCAATCGTTAATCATACTTTGGTTCCTTCTGATTCACCGTGACCCTTCGTTATCGGGCAGAACTTATAGAGAATTCCCTTTGCTTTGTCAAAATCCCCGAGCTCACAATAGATTGCCAAGACATTAATGTTCTCATACCGAAAGAAGCCTTTTGTCTTATGTGCTTCGCTATAACATTATGATATTGGGGAGACCTTCTATAGAGCACACCATGTCTTTCCAAAATTCTTTCATCCACTTGTGTGTCACTATAACGTAATGGTTCTCTCACCGAATCATCCTTCTATCATATGAGTGTCGCTATAGCATACCATTATCGGGGAGACCTCTCATAGAAATCTTGAGTCATACTGAAAGTCACCAACCATCTTCTGTGTCACTGAGACAATACCAATCTCTCACCGAAAGCCCCTCAAGACTTAGTCGCCAAGACTTGATGGGTTTGCTATGACATTATATCAAAACATATGAGTCTTATTGAAATGTATTTCTTCATCAACGGTCGGCAAGACAATGTATAGTTAGGAAGACACTATAGAGATTGCCCCACGTTTCACATAAATTCCACATGATACACATTGGTTGCCATGACACATGGTTTTTCTTGCCGACGAGACCAACTGTACAATACATGTCACTCTAACTTCAAACCATTGGGGAGACATCTTGTAGATCGTTTCAGTCATACCAAAACACCCTGAATTCACACCTGTTCACCAAGAGAAAAGAGAAAGTCCTGCCAAAGTAACCCTTTGCACAAGTCGGTGAGACACTACAAAATCATTATGACATTGAAGCAAAGCCACAACCTTTTCCGATATGACCTTTCAGTGCACAGTCAGTGAAACACTATGTCTTTGGTGAGACTACATACTGAAAACAACACTCCTACTGATAGATTTCCACATGCATTAGTCGGGGAGACATAACCTTTTTGCTATGACCCTTCACCGAAGCCTTAAACTCTTACCGATATGTTCCCATTCAACCTCCAAATGGTGAGAGAAATCAATTTCGCTATGACCACATACCGATGGTATAACTTATGCCGATATAATCCTTTTCTATCACCGAAACAAAAGAGAATGTCACGCTGATAGATGCCTGGAGATGGATCCCTATTGCCAAGACACAAAGCACTCGATGAAACAACATGCCGATAGGGATTATTTACGCTGATGCACCATCTCATGTATTAGTCAGTGAGACCCAATTCATTTGGTAAGACCTCTCAGTGGTGAAAGATACTCATGCTGATAGACCTTTCCACTGTCACCAAGACCACGATCAATGTCATGCCGAAAGCTGCATGTATGTAAAATCAAATCATTATGACATCAAAAATGTCTTGCTAATAGGCAACACAGACATTTCAAAAAATGGATTGGGGAGACCCTGCCATTCTCACATCGATATGTTCTTTTTCTATCAACATAGACAAGATAAAGCATGAGAAACCAATCTGAAACTGTCAACAAGTAGAATCAACTGAAAGGGATTTTTTCATCAAGGAAAAACCATATGATCACAATTGAGATCCAACAATGATGCCAAGATATAGTGGATTTGTGAGTTAGGATATTTTATAGGAGATGCCATGTGATGGGGGACGATATATGTGAATGGATTTTTTTATCATTTTGGACATAGGATTTTTATTTTCTAGACTTGGGATTGTGGATAATGGATTTTGGATTTTGGATTGGAATTTTATTTAGGATCTACACTTTTATATGCCTTATATTGTGGGAGTGGTGACCATATTGAAGGAGATGAAAACTTTGTATATGCAATATTCCTTTGCCTTGTAGGTCCATATTTTTATCACCTATTAGATTTAAATACTTAGCTTTTCTTGATCCAATTTTCTTTAGGATCAATTTTAAGTTCATGTGTCCACTTTGAATGTTGGATTCAACAAATTTTGACACTTTTTTTATCCACCTCTTTTTAATAATTTATTTTTTTGGGTTCAAATTAGTGTTAATAAGTATTTAGGAGTGTTGGTTGATAGTGTGAATGGGAGGAGTGTTAGAAGCAACTTTGTGGTAAGTACTACATATGGAACCTGTTTTGATATTTTCATTAGATAAAGTTGGCCTTGGTATTGGTAAGTACCACTAACATCACTAGGTTTACTGATCTATGATTATCAAAGCCTTTGATATTTAGGATCAATATAAAAGTACAATAGTTCTAAAATATCTTGTTCATGCAAGACTAAGCCATTTCCTTGCTATTGCATGACAAAAAAAATTTTAAAATGATATTTTTTATTTTGTAATTAAGATGATAACCCCTATTTGTGTAGTTGATAGCCATGAATATTTAATATGATATTATCTACAAGAAAGCTTACTTTGAAAAAAGTGGATTATCTTATTTGATAGGATGCTAGGAATTTCTCCTTGTTCATGCTAGTTGTCAATTGATCATTTGCAATATCAATGTGATCCATGGAATATTTTTGGTAAATTTTTTTGATGTGATCCATGCCATTTATTTTATCATATATGTATCTAAGTGATGTGACTCATCTTGGGTAACAGGAGTGTTTGTGTTGGAGAATCCAAGATCTAAAAGGATATCAAGAAAACCTTCCACAAGTAAAAATTAAATCACAATAATAAATATATCATATAAAATGAGAGCATGGAAAAATATAAAATGAGCACATTTTATATATAGGAAAGGTAGAGGAGGCAAGAAGGTAGGCTTGAACATTTGATTATTACTTCAAATATGCAGCACATGTAAGATCATATAACAAATGTGAGAACATGTGTGAATGTGCATTAAATAAGTTCCATAAGAGGTGAGTACATGTGTCTCAACCACGTGAAGTGAGACAAAAACTAAAAATTTCCTAAACAGAGAGCTACCAATTGTGAATGGATTAACCTAGGAAGGGTAATATGCTAACTAGTTTTATAATGACCCTATTTACACTAATACACCACTTAAGTGCAACTTAGAGATAAATTTTTGTATTGATGGTGGGTTCCAACTACTAGGCTATTTTCCATACCATTTAAATCTTTTCCATAAATGGAGTAAAGGAGAAAATCTGGTGAAAAAGATGTCCTCTCCAAAAGATAATTTATGTAAAGTGAATGTGCAAGTGAAGAATATATGTGATAGAAGGACTCATAATGGACCCCCAAGGACTAATTTTACCATAATTTACAATAAAATTTCCCCCTATAGGATAGAAAAGAGAGAATGTCTATTTGATCCCCCCACAAAATTGAGAAGGAAATAACTCCATGCAAAGAAATGCTTCCTCCCAAAACTGAGATGAGAAGAGAAATCATTTAATATCCCCTCAAAATAAATCCCATAGTACCAACAAATGATAAATATTAGATGTAGAATATGATCCAAAATTATTGAATAATATTCATCCCCTTGGAAAGAAGCAACACCACAAGTTTGTGCAAGATGACTTTCCATTTCAAATAGGAATATGTAGGAAGTAAGATGAACATGTCTAATTTTTTTACATGATCCAAATACTTAGATGATTCCAATGATCATGCCTTCATTTTTTTCACAAATATTTAATGCAAATGTTGATATATAGTAGGATCAAAATAGCTATATGTGGGGATACCAATGTTGATACGGTTGTCATCAAATAGAAGGAAAATTTCTTCAATAGTGTCTTCAAAATATGCAATGTTGGACTATAAAAATAAGAATAATATGTTTGGTATAAATTCATTCTTGTGTGGTGGATATAAAATACTTATATTAATGTCTTCATGCATAAAATCACTATAAGTCATGGAGATATCAACTATAGATTTGGATGTAGCAACAAGTCATGTAGGAGATGAGATCTCAATGAAATTCATTGAACTACATTGTTTGTCCCAAAATGAGGTGGGTGTCTCAAAATATGTGTAAGTGGGACCATATGATATTTCTACATGTATTAAAACTAAATGATAAGGTAAGAACATACCATGATTAAAAACAAGTTGATTCATTTCACCAATTTTTTGATGAATACAATCTTCTACTATATGTATTTTATTCCCACAATATCCACACTTGATATTACATTTATTAGAGAATTATGAATAATACTCT
>VDFB02172955.1:0-19827 GCA_007258455.2 Sequoia sempervirens | reverse complement strand
CATGTGGTCTATCTTGTGGATAGATTTCAAGAAGATCTAAAGGAAACACATGTTCTTGCAGTTAAAAGGATATTTAGATATCACCGCACCCTGGATTATGGATTTCTGTGGTATCCTAAAAGACACAAATTACAGTTAGCCCTATATAGATGCAAATTGGGTTGGATGTGTGGATGGCAAAAAGAGTACACGTGGTAGTGTATTCTTTCTTGGATGAAAATTGGTGGCATGGTTGGGTAAGAAGCAAGATTCAATCTCTTTGTCTACTGCTGAAGCTGGGTATATTGCTATTGCATCTTGTTGTACACAATTTCTATGGATGAAATAAACATTGAAAGATACAATAGTGTTAAATGATGATCCCATTTCCATTTTTGTGATAATACAAGCATAGTTAACATTTCTAAGAATCATGTAATGCACTCGAGGATGAAGTATATATCTATAAGATATCATTTCTTGGGAGAGAAGGTCATGGAGAATGAAGTAAAGCTTGAGTATGTTCCAACGAAGGATCAAATTGTTGATATTTTCACGAAGGCTCTTCCTAAAGATTCTTTTGAGTATCTCTGGGAGAAGTTAGGGGTTATTGCCCCTCCTTTCTTGAACTAGATGCATATGGAGATGTATCAGTCCTATGGATCTATGGACCTATCTTTCTTCTGAACTGATGTTTTGGTGGCTACCTCTCAGGGGGAGCAGGCAGTATCAAGTGTTGTCATTGTGTTTGTCATGTCAAAGGAGAGATTAATGGAAAACATTATTTTTACTTTTCCATTGATGTCAAAGGGCGAGATAAGATGCATGTGAAAAGAGAATGAGAAGAAGCATATAAGAGATCATCTTCTAAGGGGGAGAAAACAAAAAAATGTATTTAGAGCTAGTATGTTATCTTTTATGGTTTTTCACATATGTGTTGCCATCAATGACAAAGGGGGAGATTGTTGTAAGAATGAAAGTGTTGTGGAAAGATTGTTGATGTTGTCATTGATGTCAACCAATCAACTGGTTATCTACTAATTATTGTTGGCTGTATATGTGGAGGATATTGAGAAAATTGTAATAAAGATATGTTGCATGTGTTTAGTGGTTGCTCCAATTTTTGGTCTGGATTTGCTCCTGTGGTTGTGCAGTTCAGTTATGTTGTTCATGGTTATTAGTAGATGTTATATCTAGATTTTTGGTTGTTGATTCGTTGTATAGTGCAAGTTGTGTTATAAACAGTGAGTTTTTATTTGTAAACAACATTGTTTTGTGATAAATTGTTATTATTTAGTTGTAAACAACATTGTTCTATTATAAATAGTGAGTGTTTATTTGTAAACAACATTGTTTTGTAATAAAATGCAATTGTTTAGCTATAAACAACATTGTTCTATTAAAAAAGTGAGTGTTCATTTGTAAACAATATCATTTGATTATCACAGCTTGTTATTGATACAAATGACATAACAATATGTGAGAAACTATTAAAATAGAATTGTTCTAGTTCATTTATTTCTTGAATTTCTTACAAATGGAATGTCAAATTGTAACATTATTTGAATGGTAGCAATCTGATTTAATGGTTTCTATTTCAGAATATATGCACAAATTTATAACATAAGTTGGCACA
Source organism: Sequoia sempervirens (assembly GCA_007258455.2). NCBI lineage: Eukaryota > Viridiplantae > Streptophyta > Pinopsida > Cupressales > Cupressaceae > Sequoia > Sequoia sempervirens. Next base: position 18,212 of record VDFB02172955.1, on the reverse strand, counting down.
TATATGTGTATGCAAATAGACCTTCATCTATGTACATACACATACTTGTGACATACCTTCTTTGTTTTTTTTGATAGATTAATAACTGGTAAGGCCAGCACCTTATATATTAATTGCCAAAAAAGGATTTACATCGTGGGCTTGCAGAACTATATCTTCTTCAACAGTACTTGCATACCAGGAGCTCTACTATACTGCTCCTATCCTATCGGCTAACATATATACTAATTACTACTAACTTCCATTTATCTTCGACTACTTGGACCTTCTTCCCTTCGACTTCCAGGGCCCGCGCAATGCAGTGAACAGAGGGCTATTAACATCATAATCAGAACCCTGTGCAGCAGCTTCCCTTCGCATTTGTTTGGCATGTGTCGCACGCTTCTTGACTGGGCATTCTAGTTTGCACTTTTTGTGAGCCAGGCCCTTTGCTATTTCCTCCATGTCCCAACCGTCCTCCTCAACCCAGTCTTCCCCAGATTTGGGGAGAGACGGAGAAAACAGGGCCGTTGAGCTCCTCGTCATCAGTGTCCACGTCAAAGCCTTCCCTTGCCAGGTAGATACCCAACTCCTCTTTTGACATTGGTTCCATGAGCCCTGCCACCATCAGGAGGAATTTCTGTGTCTCTGATGTATTCTCCTCAAGCCAACCAGTGGCCTCAGTGTTCCACCAGACTTAGAATAGGGAACTTTGGTACAGGCCTTCCACCACCTCGCTTTATCATGTAATAGTGTTGCAGCATTGGTATTTGACCGTGTTCATCGATATTGTCCAGAACGGTAACAATTTCCCCCAAGTAGGCATGCAGAGCATATACCTTCTTTTGTTACTTATTGAATTCATTCTTAAATGAATAATGACGTTGAATGTAATCATGGGTCATGTGTATGATATGATTAAATAATGTATTGATCAATTCCATTTTAAACATTTTTTTTATTATTTGTTTAATGTGCAAATAAATAGATGGAATTACTTTTTCATAAGATATGTGTGTAAAGAATATTCTCTTAATGGAGTAGAACAACAACAACTAAGTAGACTAGAGTACCTCAAGGTAGATGCTGCTAGAGGGTAGATAGTTGTTATGGAATAATTGTGTTGTAGAAAGTTACCTTTCAAGATGGGTGTTGAAATGGAGTTTAGAGAGTATAGGTTTTTGCTTTTACCAAAACCTATTGTTTGTTGTTGCAACATTATTATTATGCTTGGCCAAGCAATTAGTTCATTGTGTATGTATGGACTTTGACAACACTCTTTTCCATTCCTAGCATAGATCTTACATTGTCTTTTCTAACTTGTAGATAGAAATACATGTTGATGTATGGACATGCACCAGATTCCACCTTGCAGTTTGTTCTCTTACTAAACCTTTCGTGTAGGGTTGGGTATTCTTCAAGTTGGAAGAATTTCGGGGAAGTGTAAGCTTTGTGGTTGAGCAGTAAAGCACTTCAACCATGTTATTGTCCACCAGTGGAGGCGAGCATCAAGAGGAACCTTGGATGTTTACAAGACTATCTTGGTCTATGATGTAACCTTGATGTAAAATTTATACATTGTATTGACTTTGCAGCCTATAACCCAAGTCAACATGGATATTGTAATTGACATTGAAATTGAATATATATACATATTTGACTCATTTTAATTAGACATGTGTTGCTATGATTGAAAAAAGCTACTTAGTTATGTCTTTTTAAATTGAATATATTCATAATGTCATTTGCAATAATATAAATTAAGTACTAATTTAGAATGGGTTATTACAGTGTGTAATTGATTCATTCCTCCAAGAATGAGGCTCAAATCATAATGAGGTAGAATCCATGTAGGTTACATACATATAGTTATATCTTCAACTAGTTATGGATTGGTTAGATTGCATCATGTAATTAAGAAGACATGATTAGTGATAATGTGGGTATTGGTTTTCTACCAATCAGGTGTCTATAGTCCTAAAAAAGCTACCTATGACTCCATTTAAAGAATAACTCTCTTTCTAGTCAAAATTCTATAGCCTTAGAGAGATTACTTGAATCACCCAAATGATTATGTTCTTGCAATATCTATATTCTACTCTTTTTTCTTTTATTTTTATTTCTCTTCTTTCTTAGCTATTTCAATCCATAGGTGATGAAGCCTATTTTTGGTTTAGAAGTCATAGTGGCCATCATTTGAAGAATGTAACTTTAAGATTTTAACCTAAAATGAACCCACAACATTTAACCTTGACCAAATTATTAATATTTAATTTTTTTATAAAGTGCAAGATCTTAAGCATTCCATCCTTGAACACCATTAGTCTCTAATTATAGATAGATCATCTCTTCTAAGCTTGAAATAAATGAAAAAATGTCAAAGAATGCACATGTCATGATTGATCTATAATTAGAAAATACCAATAGCAATCCCTCAACTAGTTACGTCTAAGATTCATCCCCCACCTAGGAACCAACCTCAAGAAAAAATAAAGAACAAGAAACTAGAAAAATGGAAACAAACCAAAATAAGAAGAAAAAAAACTAGAAAATCAAACAACATACCAAAATGCAACAACAAATTAAACAAAAAAAGATAAGAAATAAAACCAAAAAGTACAAACAAAAATAAAACCTAAGCTGAGTATGTACATGGGAGGTCTTTAAGACTATTAGGATCCAAAGTAGTATTTTTAGATATTTCCCATTAACTAGTAATGAGACAAGTTCTCTTGTCAAAGCATTAATCCTAATTGTGTTTTCTCCTAAAATATTTGATCTTTAATAAGGACTTGACCATAATTTTTCAAATTTAGAATGACCACCTTTCTTCTCTCTTGATTTATTCCATAAAAGGACTAGATCAAATATCCTAAAGGTTTTTACCTTGGTTATTTTATTAAACCATATTTTCACTATTGCTTGATGTTTTTCTATGTGGTTTAGGGAAATATTCCTTTTTTTCTTCTAGGTTCAATAAATTCATCAATCTAACTTCAACTTTGTTATCTATTTTTAAGTAAAACTTCACAAATTGTAAGGTTGAAGTTTTTAGCTTCATAGGAAATACATGATCCAATTAATTAAGGGATGTCCCTCAAGAAGTCTTGATCATAGTCCTATCAACCCATAAGGCATATTTTAGCTAGGTATGACAATCTCTAGGATTTTCTCTAATAATTTTTTAATAATATCGATCAAGTTTTTTTTAATAGATTTTACAACACCATTTCCTTATGGATAATAATTGGAAGAAAATTTTCAAACTACCCTATGTTCAAAATTCCATTGTAATAATTTAGTTGAAGAAAATGCATGATTATTATCACATCAAAGCAATAGGAATTCCATACTTTCTCATGATATATTCTTATAAAAAATGTATAACTTGCTCAATGGTGTAGTTCTTACAAGAAATGAATTCCATCCACCTTGTATAGTAGTTTGTAGCTATCAAAATAAATCATTTTCTTATAGAAGATATTAGGTTAATCATACCAATGAAATCTAGGCCCCATTGGGAAAAAAGTGCACCTCATGAATAATTTGCAAGGGCATGGTAGGATTTCACTCTTTGTGTGTAGAAGTCTAGTAGTAATGACATATTTTCACATCTTGATGTCCATATTTAAATAAATGTGGCCAATAATACCTTGCCTAAAGTATTTGATGGGTTGTTGTGTGAACAAAGTAGTTCCTAGTTCTAAACTTATCATGAAAATCTATAAGGATCTAAATCAATCACACCCTCATAGCTCCTCTTGTAGATGCCAATAACCCTTATAGTTGTCACTCTACATTTTGAGTGCTCTCTATTGAGTTGCATTCAAAACTTTGGAATGCCTATCTTGGAGTAGGTAGTAGATGACATATTTATACCAATCATCATTTGTAGTCAAATCTACCATATATTGTTGTCAAACCAGCTATTCATCTACCTCTACTAAATATTTTGAAAGGCCTTGACCTCTATTAAGATTCATTGGTTGTACTTGAATATCAAAATCCTATAAGATCTACATCCACTTGCATATTCTTTCCCTTAGATAACTTTTCACTAGCATTGATTCTACCACCTAGTTAGGAACTATAGAAAATTTATTTCTTCTCAAAAAGTAATGTTTAAACTTCTTCATAGATCTTACCAAGGAAAATACTTATTTCTCTAAGATAGGATATATCACTTCTATATTTTTAAAGGACACATTCATGAAAGTAATGGGCCTCTCATCTCCAATCTCCCTCTTCTGTGTCTAAATTACAATGTAGGAGTGTTCAGAAGAAAAATAATAAATGTAAAATGACTTAGCATAATCAGGGCTAATTAAAATAGGAACACTAACATTTTCTTCTTTGATTTGTGCAAAGGTATTTTTTTCCTCAATTGTCTATTCAACCTTAGCATTTTTTTCAACATATCATTCAATGGGTGAACAATCTCAACAAACCCATTGATAAACTTTAGGATAAAGTTGATGTTACAAAAAAATGATTTCTATTCCTTTTTCTACTAGGTAAGGACGGTTTCATAATGGCTTCAATTCTATTTGGGTCCTTCTAAGAAATAACATGACCTAGTAATTTACTCTTTGTCACTCCAAAGATGCATTTCTTAAGATTCAATGAAATTCTAGACTCTTTACACCTTGCATGACTTTCCTTGGATAAAAAATGTGATATCCTCTATTTTTTAAAAATACAATTAAATCATCCATGTAAATAATAATGATCTTACTCATAAGTCCTTTAAATGAAATGTCCATGGCTCTTTAGAAGGTTTCTCTAGCATTAATAAAACCAAAAGGCATCCATTTGTAGGAAAATATGCTCCATTTAGTGGTAAAAGTAGTATTTAATTAGTGTTATTCTATGAGAGCAAAGGGTAGCTATCCTTTTTTTTATTTATATATAGTAGAAGCAACATGCACAAATTACATATTCAGTGTGTCATTGTATGTCTACAACATTGTATATGGGCATTTATCATCCCTTGATTACATCATTTCCTTGCTATATTAGATTACAAAGATATACAAAATCACATCAACTATACAAAAATTATAGCATGTACTCATGACTGTTATACAACAAGTACACTAGATTACAATAAATAGTCTGAACTAGATTATATATGAGATATACAAATTTGGCTTTGTTGCAAAACACTATGTTGCATACCATTTACATTTATCACCCATCCTTTTTTCCACCCCTGAATCCTTTATCCTTTGTTGCATAATTTAGATTAACCAGGGTCTTAGCCACTTCATGCTCAACTTTAGTGTGCCACTCAACCAAGGACCTACTATTTTGCACCCCTATTGTTTTGTTCTTTGGCCCCCCCTTTAGATCATTTTGGAATGCTTGTAGTGCTCTTAAGAATATGTCCACTCCTAGGTGTCCTTGCCAAGTGTGGTGATATCTTGCCTCTTGGATGTCAATGTGTATTGCTCTATTCTCCAAAAACCTCCAAAACTTCTCCTTTGATAGCTCCATTGTAATGTACACCTGCATGGAAACATTGTCTAAAGTGATTCTCTTATAAGACTCAATAAGCAACCTCTTGTGCCCCTTGAATTTGTATTCATTATGTGCTTTCCAAATGGCCCATAGAATTTCAATGGAAAGGCAATGCCAAAATAATGCAAGGTCCTTTTTCATTTTATTACCAAGATCAAACAAGATTTTATCAAGTTTAGGTTCACCATTATTTCCCCATATATTTTGCTCATTTTAAAAAAGGATCCATATTTCCTTAGAAAAAATGCATTCAAAGAAAATGTGCTTAATTGTTTTAGGTACCCTACACATGCTACAAATGTCAATATCACTATGCTTAACTTTAACAGGCAGTTTCTATAGTAACAAAAGCCATCTAAAGTAGGATTTCTTTGCCTCTACTTCTTTACACCAATTTTTCTAATTTTTTTTTCCATTAGTTTCTATTTAGGTTCATTCCCCATACTTTATTAGCATGTTCAGTTATTTCTATTTGTTCTATTAGCATGGAGTATATTTTTTTAGCATTTGTCTTCATTAATGTTCCTACCATTGAAATTTCTTAAACTGCAAGTTGCCAGATTTGACCTCCATAGGAAATTGGATGTGACTACAAGCTTCTCTTAAGACAGTATATGTCCTCTAATCGCTTTGAGGGAGGTTGAATTTAGAAATCAATGCATTCCAGTCTTTCATCTTTCCATCTTTTAGGATCTCATTAAAACATCTAATTCATTTTTGAGCCCAACTCTTGGTTGAGTGGCCTTGAATTAAGGCAAGGGGTTTATCCTTATGCTTTAGGCTACACTAGATAGACCTATTTTCCAGGATGGTCCTGTTTCCATTCTTGGTGAAGTGACAATTGGCTAAGTTCTTTTTAACCACCTCCCATGCCTTCCATATAGTTTTAAAAACATTAGAACCAAAAAGTGCTATAGGCCGATCACTATTGTGGATATCACTGAATGGCATGAGTTTCCATGATTTAGCTTGTTTGGGAACTGCATTATTTGTTGGGACTTCTATTTATATCATCCATTTCCAATTTAGTTGTTGATGCTTAGTGTAGTTGTTTATTTATGCTCATTTTTATGTTAATTTCTTTCCAGTATTTTATTTTTATTATTGTTTCTTTTCTAGTTTAAGTATGACTACAGTTGAAGTCCTAGTGCACAGACAGTGCTAACCCATTTCAAGTTTACATCCTTGGGTTGATAATGAAATGCATCTTCATGATGAGTAAGATGACTGCTTAGTGTAGATGTCTAATCTCTAAGTCACTACTCTAAGGGCTTAGTTATTGAACCATTAGAGGAGTCCAACATTTTTTGGTGTCGTTGTCAAGGATGGTGTCAAACTAGGAAGTTCTTTGTAGTCATTTATAGTTTCTTTCTTACTTTAGTATCTTTAAAGTTTGTTCTTAGCATACCCTTCATTTAGAAAAGTAATGATCTATTATTCTTTCACCAATTTTTTGTGTGAGTTGGCTGATACTAAGTTAATACCACATGCATAGAGGTAGGAGAAGAGATGCTTATGGGAGATTCCTTCCTAATGACCCTAATCCTAATAACCAGCTAGTTGAGTTTCAAAATATGCCAAGAGACGAAGAAGAAGAGGCAAATCCTTTTGTTGATGCATTTCCCAATTTGACTAGTTCTGAAACTTTCTCTGAAGACCAAGCTTCCCAAAACCTAATTGAGAACCCATTTGCTTTGGAACTCCATCAAGCAAGTATGGTTGATGCAAATCAAAATAGATCCAATCAACCATCTTTTCCATTTCCTATCACTCATCAGGATGAAGTTGATAACCTCAAAAACATCCCTACTTTAGTTCTTCCTAAGTTATATAGGCTTGTCAGAGAAGACCCTAACACTTTCTTGTTTGAGTTTGATATCCTCTGTAGAAGTTATGACTATACTACTAATGCTCATAAGCTTAAATTATTTCCTACCACCTTGAAAGAAGCTGCATTAAGATGGTTTATGAGCTTGGGTAGGAATACTGTAGAGACTTGTAATGATATGAAAACAAAGTTTCTTGAGAAGTACAAAGAATATTGTAGGGGCTGTGATATGAAAGGAGATGATATTTTTAGGATGTAGCAGGAGGAAGATGAGAGTTTGGAGGACTATATTTCAAGGTTCCTATTTTTCCTGCAGAAATCTCCACATCATACACTCAATGAAGAGTCTCAAAATTTTCTCTTCCTTAGAGAGGTCAATGAGAGTTACATTGATGCTTTGGACCTAATGGGAGGAGGAGATATCACCCAAGTTCCTTGGGATGATATTAAGAAGATATGTCAGAATTATTCCAGGGAAACTCTAAAGAAGGGAAAAGGTTACCAATCCTCTATGGGTAAGTCCTCCACCAATGGAGTTTCAAGGATGGAGATTACTCACTTGTTGGAAAATTTCAAGCAAGACATCATAAACAATCTGGCTACTCAGCTAGATACACTTCAAGCAAAGAAGAAACATGAGGCTAAGGCAATGCTGGCAAAATATTATCCTCATTGCAGACAAAAGAAGAAGGACTACAGATGCAAAATGGTAGCCAATATTGACAATAAGCAGATCCCACTTGAGTTCAAGTCAATCCAAGGTGATGATGATCAAGTATACTACATTGCACAAAGGATACCATGGGCCCCAAGACAAGGTATGCCACCAGATCCATTATCTTTTAGTGGACCTTATTTCAATTCCTATGCATCTAGTAATCAATGGAAACCCCCATACCCATCCAACTATGGAGGATATCCACCTCATCCTTGGAACAACCCTACAAACACTTGGCCCAATCACCAAAACTCTCCACTCCAGTGGTAGCAATCCTGGGGAAATTGGTAGCAATTCCGGGGGAATTGGCAGCCGCCTCCAAGAAATTAGCAGTCGACATCCCAATGGAGGGGAGGACAACAATGGACAAACCAAACAACTGGTTACATGCAACCACCACAACCTCAATAGCCTACCATAATGTCTCCTCCTACTAGCTCAAGTTCTAGCACACCTAGAGCTACTCAGTTACCAGCTCAGCCCACACCTAACCCAATTAATAAACCATAGCAGTAGCAAGTCTACTCTACAATTTCTAATCAATTTCCCGCATATGTTGTGAGTGTGAGTGATATTCATCTGTGTTCATGAACCACTTTTCCAACCCCTTCCACTCCTATCATAGCCGAGCTTCTTGTGGAAGGTGAGGAGCATCAGAATGTCCTTATTTAGCCAAGTGTGCCTAAAACTCCTGAACTAGTTCAACAGTATGATCAAGACCCACCATTTCCTCAAAGGTTAGAAGTTGTTAAACAAAAAGAAGAGAAGGAGGAAGCAACCTTTGACATTTTGGATCAGTTGAAACATATATGTGTTAAGATACCTTTGTTCCAGGCCATGAAATATTTCCCCATATATAGCAAAGCAATCAAGGAAGCATGTCTCAAAAACCAGGGAAGAAAAAGAAAGACCCCACTACCGTTCATGTGGTGGGAGAGTTGGTAGATATCATTCTTGGGAAATTTACTGTTCCTAAATACACTGACCCAGGTAGTCCTGTGGTATGAGTTATTATAAATGGAATCCAAGTAAAGAATGCTCTAATTGACTTGGGAGCAGCAATAAATGTGATGACTAAAGATATCATACAATAATTGAATGTTGCAAATATGATACCTACTCCTACTATCCTACAACTTGCTGATAGTTCCACTATCAAACTAGATGATGTAGTAGAAGACCTTGTTGTAACTCTAGACTCTTGGGAGTACCCAACAAATTTCATGATCCTTTCCCCTAAAGCTACCTTAGGAGGGTATCCCATTATTTTGGGTAGGTCATGGTTAGCTACAAAAGATGTTTACATTGGATGTCAGTTAGGGGACATGACTATTTTTTATGGGAGAAGCACTAAAAATCTTGTTCTCTACCCTCCTACTCAACCATCCCATGATATGGATAACCCATATGGCCACATGTTGGAGAAGAGACCAAGGAAGTCAATTCAGTGGCACAACTCATGATGATAGGCATAAGTCCTTTCATACAACTTTAGGAAGAAGATGAAGTATTATCCCATATAATTTAGAACCATTATGAGGTGCATGAAGAATCATCCACTCATGAATCTGGTTCTGCATGTCCAATGAAGACACTTTTGCTTGCTCCTCCTGCACCTAAACTTCCTACAACAACAAATATGCTTCATACATTGTCACCACATGAACTCAAAATGCCAAGCATCAGTGAAACAACCATGATTGAGTTAACCACACAAGTATAAGTGTCAAAAGGGAAACATTTGAATATTAATAGCAAGTTGAGTCAAGAGCAGCAGTTGTCCCTGACAGACCTCATAAAGTTTCATCAGCATGCATTTGCATGGGATTACCATAACATGAAAGGATTGAATCCCAAGCTCTATACTCATAGGATATATATCAAAGATGACTGCACACCAATAAAGCAACCACAAAGGAGAATCAATCCTACATTGAGGGAGATTGTAAAAGGGGAATTACAAAAAATATTGAATGTAGGATTTATCTACCCTATCTTAGACAACCAATGGGTGTCCCCATTGGTAATTGTGCTTAAAAAGGGAGGTAAATGGAGAGTTTGTGTTGAATATAGAGAACCAAACTCTGCCACCAAAAAGGATTATTTTTCCCTTCCTTTCATAGACCAAGTATTGGATTCACTTGTAGGTAAGCAATATTTTTCTTTCCTAGATGGATTCAGTGGTTACAATTAGATACAAATTGCACCTGAGGATCAAGAGAAGACAACCTTTACCTATCCTTGGGGGACTTATTCCTATTCAGTACTTCCATTTGGTTTATGTAATGCACCTGCAACCTTTCAAAGAGCAGTTATTAGTATATTTTTAGATATCTCACCTGATTGTATGGAGATCTATATGGATGATTTTACTACGTATGGTGTTGATTTTGCAGAAGCATTAGAAAATCTAAAAAGAGTTTTGTAGAGATGTGAGGACCATAATTTGTCATTGAACAATGAGAATTTTTTTATGATGATGCAAGAAGGAGTAGTCCTTGGCCATTATATCTCTCAGAAAGAAATTCAAGTGGACCCAACCAAGATTGAGGTGATTACCAATCTTCTTATTCCTGCCAAGAAAAAAGATGTTAGAAGTTTCCTGGTACATGTAGGATACTATAGGCACTACATCAAATATTTTAGTAAAATGGAAGCACCATTGTACAATCTTCTAACTAAAGATGTTGAGTTCCAGTGGACAAAGGATTTTGACAAAGCATTCTCTGATTTAAAAGAAGCCTTAACCTATGTTGTTGTACTCAAAGGCCCTAATTGGGAACTCCCTTTTCATATTCATAATGATGCATATGATTATGCTATAGGGGTTGTCTTGGAACAAAAAGAGGGATCAATTGAGAATGCAATCTACTTTGTCAACAAAAACCTACAAGGAGTCGAGTTTAACTACACAGTGACAAAGAAGGAGATGTTGGCAGTCATCTATGCCCTTAATAAGTTTAGGCATTACATAACAAGATATTAGATCTTTTTCCACACAAACCATGCAGCCATAAGATACCTCATGAAAAATCCCTTGATTTCAGGTAGGTTAGTAAGGTGGTTGTTGCTAATGCATGAATTTGACATCACCATTGTTGAAAAATCGGGTAAGGAAAATGTTGTATCAGACTTTCTCTCCAAATTGACTACATCAGAGGACACTCAAGTCATTGATGACTCCTTCCCTAATGAACATTTGTTTTCCATCAGTGTGCATACACCTTGGTATGCAGATATAGCCAATTATTTGGTTACAGGGAGAGTTCCCCTCATTTCTCTCCAAAAGAAAGAAGGGTGCTTATTGAGAAAACTTTTTCTTTCTCATGGATTGCAGGATGTTTATTCTACACTAGAACAGATCATGTCATGAGGAGATGTGTAAGAGAGGATAAAACATATGATATATTGCATGCATGTTACAATGAACACTGTGGAGGGAACTTTATAGCTAAGAGGATAGCAATGAATATTCTTAATACAGGATATTACTGGCCCACACTTCATAAGGATGCAAACAAGTATACTAGGAAGTGTGATAGATGTCAGAGGATGGGTTGACCAAATAAATATGATGAGATGCCTCTATACCCCCAAGTAGTCATCACACCATTTGATAAATGGGGACTTGATTTTGTAGGGCCCATTGATGCACCATCAAATGGAAAATCCTACTTCTTGGTTTGCACTAACTATGTGACCAAGTGGGTTGAGGTTAAAGCTATGAAACATGCCAAAGATAATAAAGTTGCAGAATGCCTCTATGAGGAAATCTTCACATGCTATGGAGTTCCTAGAGAGATAGTGATAAATCAAGGGGCTCAGTTTACATCAACCCTTGTCACAACATTGGTTAATGAATATAATGTAAGGCATAGGAAATCTACCCCCTATCACCCTTAAGCCAATGGTCAGTCTAAGGTGACTAATAGGGAAATATAGGTTATCTTGACCAAAACAATGGCTATTCATAGGAAATATTGGGAAAATAGGTTGCTAGAAGTTGTTTGGGCTTATAGAACCACTTGGAAGATAACCATTGGTTTCACTCTTTTTGAATTCCTGTATGGGAAAACAACCATGATGCCTATAGAGTTTGAGCATAAGAATCTTAGAACTGCACTAGATCTTTGGCTATACATATCTAAGGCACATAAGGATAGAATCATGCAGCTAAATGCCTTAGATGAAATGAGAAAGTCAGCTCTTCATCATGCTAAAATGGTGCAAAACCAAAGAGTCAAATGGCATGACAAATACATAAAGGAAAAGTAGTTTCAACCAAGTGACTGGACACTCCTTTATGATTCCAGATATCAAGATAATTCAAGCAAGTTGTCAACCAGGTGGTTGGGACTGTACAAAGTTGCAGAAGTCTTCTCCAATGGTGTTGTTCAACTCACAACCATTGACCCTGTCAAATTCAAGCTCCTAGTCAACAGTCACCGTCTCAGGTTATATCATAAACCGACTTCCAAACAGGAATTCATGTAGCAATTTATTCAACACCAAACCTCTGAACTTTCTGTAGCCGAAGGAAGTAGACCTAGTGTCCCTCCTAACTAGTCAAGGTATGTATCCAATCATAATAAATATTTCCACTTTTGTGGGAATCCACTTCTTCATCAATAAATCCATCTGCCCATCCATTTCCATCATTTCTCTCTCTTCCATAACTCCACCATCACTTCACTTCACCATCACTTCATTCCATCATCACTGCATTTAATTTCTCAACTGTACTTTTAAAGTAACTTGTACTTCCTTCCACATTTTTTGCAAACGACACTCCAAATTTTCAAGTGTGTGCATAACAACTTGTTATATCTTAATTATCTTCAATGCATTTATTTAATTATTGTATATTAATGTTGATATTTCACATAGTACATATATGTACTTTTCCCTATTGCATCATAATTACATCCTGGCTTGTGCGAACACATGCTCTAATTTAGGTTGGGGGGAGTGTAAACCCACATGTCCATGTGTCATACATGTCAACAAATTTGAAACGAGCCAATGTGAAATAATATAGTTGAAATGACGACTTTCATGTGTGATATGACACTGAACCGCCGCCATTTTTCTTGAAGATACCCCTCATTTATGTTTCTTTACTGCTTTATTCATAGTCATAACATCACCAAAATGGTAAATTAAAGAGTTACATGACATTGGCATTAGCATTGAAGAGTTGCAGGAAGAAGAAGAAATTGGGTTTTTAGAGAAGGATTACAGGAAAGAAAATTTAGCAGAAGTGTTTGCTTGATTGTGGGTAGAAACAATGGGAGGTCAACTGATTAGGAATGAACCTACATTTCATGACGTGATACTACAGAATGCACTCTCTAGCCAAATTCAGGAATTGTGGATGGTTGGACTACTTTATGAAACTAGACAATTTAAATGAGGAAATTGCTTTAGAATTTACACAGACACTTTCTAATGGTAAGACAATAGTAAAAGGGATAGAAGTAATAGCCACAAAGGAGAGAATTGTTGATGTAATGGGTTTGCTTGCCAAAGGAGATCCATACCATTCTTCCAGGGATGCAAGGTCAGCTAGGGTAGAATTCACTAAACCTAGTGATCCACCGCTTGTTGTAGATAAGCAAGGAACAAGGAGAACTTCTCTTCCAGAAAAGTGGAAACAAGTTGTTGTCTACATTGTTAAATATATCACCTGCGAGGGCCGCCAATCATGCCTCCATTCTATGTATTTTAAGCTCCTGAACCATATGAGACATGGTAGAAGGATGAACACCATATGAGACATGGTAGAAGGATGAACATGCCTAATGTGTTGTACAACCTCCTTGCAATCATGGCAGCTAAAATGCAAAAAGGTAGGGACAATTTTATCTCCCATCACTGTTTGATAAAATTTTTAGTAGAAAAATCTTTACAAGAAGTGTCTAGTATTCCATGGGAAGAATTTGTGAACATTGATCAGTTCAAATTGGAAAATATGAGTCATAGATGTCAACCTCAAGCTCGTAGCATTAGTAGGGGTGAGAGGTTTACTAAAACCACTCCTGGAGCTTCAACCTCTGGCACAAACCCTCCTGTAGTTGAATCGGCAATAGAAATTGACTCCTCTAAATCAAAGTATTTGGATGAAGAAAGTTCTTCCTCATACCCTAATGTCAATGTTCTTCCTAAAACCCCAATTAGTACTAGGGTTTCCATTAGAAAATAGGAAGAACAAATGAGAGAGGCATAAACTAGAAGAGGGAAGGCTAAGAAGCAAATGCTAGAAAAAGTAACACCAAGCCCTAGGAAGCGGAAAGTTGATAACACTAGTCTTCCTGTAGCTGCTGAAAAACATAAAAGCCCTCTAAAGAAATCAAAACCAACTAAGCCATCTATTGATATGCCTCCAAAAATAATCCCTAGACTCAAAAGAACACCTAGGGAGGAGACATAAGCTCCTAAGGGGTAGGTAAATGTTGAGGTGGAATACATTTTTAGGAACAAGCAAACATAAGATTAGAAAATCTTGTTGTTGTAGAGCAGGTTGAAAATCAAGAACCACTGCAACTAGAGCAAGATGAACAACAAGAACCATTGCAATTAGTGCTATTTGCATAGCATGAACATGTGCGAGGAAAGATCTTGGTAGAAAAACATAAACCTCCCACTTTTTCATGGAACCTTGTAGCCCTGAATTTATGGAGTGAAATGCAAAGGAAAGATGCAAGCTATAGGAAGAAGTCAAAAGAAAAATGTAGAAATTGAAGAAAAGAATGCAGAGATTTCTACATTGAAGGATAAAGTAGATAATGTGGTGGCTTTAGTGCCACAAATGATGGCATGCAAAACTCCTCCAAGAGTATATGCATTGCATTTGAAGGAGCATCATCTTTCCTTCAAGCTTTCTAGGGTTATTTCAGGTTTAAGCCCTTCTATTGAAACTCCACATGAGTTTTTCCAAGCCTACCAATATTCTCCTCTTGAAGTTAAATTTTTTTTGTGTGAATTATACTTGCATAATTATGTTGTGCCTAATGATCATGACTGGAACCCATTTCTATACATTAGAGATATCCATTTGAGGGCATTCATGTCATGGATTTAGAATGAAATCAACTAGGGGCAGCAATTTAGAACTTACAAGGAAAGAGAACTCCATACTCCCTTGCCTCTCAGAGTTGAATCCAGTAACCCTTCAGACATTTACTATACATGACACAAAATTATTTATTGTCCAAGCTACAAAAATAGGATCATGCCTATTATGGAAGAAGCATACCAGGAATATGAGCAGGTAGCTGCTACTACATGGAAAACAGCATCAGGGTACCTATCACAGAGGTAGAATAGTTTGATCGATCAATTGAAACAAAAGATGAACCCCACTCCTTGCAAAATTATGTTGCAACATGTAAATGAACTGCTAGGTACATGCAAATTGGAAGGATGAACGAGCAGTATTGGCTTCCATTGACATTTCAGCCACCTACTCTGTTGTGGCTAGTACTAGATTACAAATACTATCAGTATGACATAGCTACAGAAAGGCCAAGGTGGAGCAGATTGGAAAAAAAGAAAATATTCTATTGGGATCCCAATTTAGATACTATAGAGACTGATATGGGACAGCTGGTAGTTGGTGGGACAACTGGCAGTTGGTGAATTCAAAGCTTTGATAAGGAAAAATAATAGAGCTCCCTCTGCTGGAGGACCAGCGGATTATTAGGTTGGGGGGAGATGATGAGTCCAATTAATGGCTCAATTTTGATAGGGTTTATCATATATTTGTTGGTGTTACTATAGACTTTGGCACTTGGTTATTGATATTCTCCATGTTATCTCCCTAAATTTATGAACCTTGGGCATGAACCTATCCTTGTGACTTTTAATGATATTAACATGCTATGTGGATTATCTATGTTAATTTTACATGTGGTTGAATGGATGTTATTTTAAGGTAATTATGGATATGCAATTGTTTTGTGCATGTTAAGGTCATCATGCAGGTTCACATTAAGATGTTGATGTAAACAAAACTTGCAAAGTGGAAGAAACTCCTGCCAACTAGTCGGTTGCTAAGGAAGTCAAAAAGGTGGTCATTAAGAGGTCAAAGTAGGGAAAACTCTCAATGGAGCGTAACTTCCAATGGAGGGAAATTTTTAGCTTGAATGAAAGATTGTAACTACCTTTTAAATGATCATATTTGTTAGTTGAGAAAATATAGGAAGTGTGGTGTGTTGGATCCTCGTTGAGGCAATTTTGCTTTGACCAAATCTAGCGCATGCATAACTTCCTCCATCTCTTTTCTATGCTTTCAATAAATGGCATCCTCCTATTTTGCTAGAGTTGATTGCCTAGTTAGTTAGGGTTAATTAGAAGCTTTTCCCTCTATGAATAATGGTTAGATGCCCCTTTTCATAAGGTTGGATGTTTTGAGATTGTACTTGCATTTCTAGTTTAAGTAATACAGTCATATTGCTTATATTTTGTAATCATGTTTTCAAGGAATAAAATGATATTCTGGTTTGTTGCATCTGAGTTAGCTTCAGGGAGACTCACTCAAGGGGGTCCACTTGGTGAGAATTACACTCATTTAGTTTAAAAGTTATTTTGATGTGCAGTAACTAGTTTTAGTTCCAACAGTTGTCTGTTCTTGCAGCCATTGGAACTTTGTTCTATGACTGTTCCTGCAGCCAAGGCATATAGAGTAGTTTCCTATCTGTTTGCTGGGATTTCTATTTCTGTCATCCATTTCTAGTTCATTTTTTTATGCTCAGTGTATTTTTTGATTTATGCTTAGTGTTTATGTTAATTTCTTTCCAATATTTTATTTTTCAGTTTTATTTCTTTTCTAGTTTAAGGATGAATACAGTTGAAGTCCTAGTGCACATACAGTGCTGATCCATTTCAAGTTTACATCCTTGGGTTGAAAAAGAAATGCACCTTCATGATGAGTAAGATGACTGCTTACTATAGATGTCTAATCTCTAAGTCACATCTCTAAGGGCTTAGTTATTCAACCATTAGAGGAGGCCAACAAGTACTACCTATTCCACATATTAATTTTCCTTTCAATTTTATCTCTTATCCAAAGCCACATTTCTTTTAGGTTGGGGTCAATGGAAAATGGAATGCCCAAATACCTTACCAACTTCTGAGGGCCCCCCCATTGAAGGTCAAAATTCCTCAACCAGTTTAGTGGGACATCTTTCCATCCCAATAAGCAAGATTTAGCAAGAACTATTTTTTCCTGCGAAGCTTGGAAAAATATATCTAGCTTTCCCATGAGGTTGACCATGTTCCCTTCCTCCAACTTCAAGAGAATTGATGTGTCATCAACAAACTGCAAGTTGATGAGCTCCTTACTATCCGACAAGGTGATGCCCTTAACCATTGGAGAGGAGGATCCATCCCTTAATGCATAGTGCAACATATTAGAAGCAATAACAAAGAGTGTTGGGGTAAGGGGGAACTCTTTCCTTATTGATATCTTCAGTGAGAATTCCACGTACATCAACTTGTGCAACATCCTGGAAGAGAGTTTTAACCGTGTGGAAAAAGGAGTTGGGGAACCCAAAATCCTCCAAGACCAACATAGCAAAGGACCATTCAACTCTATTATATTCCTTCCCAAAATTAAGGAGAAACATTGCAACCTCCTAGTTTGTCTACTTTTCCCATTTCATAGCTTCCCAGTTGGTGATGAGATTTTCCAAGATGCATCTCCCCTTAATAAAACTAGTTTGAATAGTATTTATGAAGGAGAGCAAGAAAATAAATCTGCCAACCTTCCTGCTAACAATTTTTCTAGGATCTTATAAGAAACATTGAGGGTGATAGGCCTCCAATTTTTTACTAAGGTTCTATCACCCTCCTTTGGGATTAAATTAATGTTCCTTTGTTAATACTTCTGTCTAGGGTGCCTCTATCAAGGGCCTCATTATAAACTGAGTATAAGTCATCACATATCCACTCTATGAAAGTCTTATAGAATTTAGTTGGTAGGCCATTTTCTCCTAGTGATTTATCATCTTACAGTAAAAGAATGGATTTCCTTATTTCATCCTTAGTGATTTCTTTTCCAAGCTCTACTACCACATCTTCTTTTATTCTTTTAGGAATGATATGCCTTATATATTCCTTGGCCTTACAATTGGCCTCACTACCCTCTTTTGAGGTGAAAATATTCTT
>VDFB02172954.1:0-11922 GCA_007258455.2 Sequoia sempervirens | reverse complement strand
CGAGAACACACCTTGGCTTCTCTATTAAGCTATTTTCTATTGAATATTTCCCCTCAAATTTTTTTGGGGCATATGGCTATCGTTATAGGGAAGCACCATGTGTTCTCATCTTCTACCAAGTTGTTTTTTCTTGGGACCAAATCCTTGTTCGGGCCATTTTTGACAGTCTAAAGTGGCATGGTGACTAGGAATATCTAGTTCATAGACTCTTATTGTTGATTACCTCCTTTTGGAGCTCCTTGGTAGGTGTTCTATTGATAGGGTGTCCTTCCTCCTTGATAGGTTTGTATGGGAGGCTTCAGAGTTGCCACTTGTTGATGCTTGATGAGGACTAGCTCATTTTCAAAGGACTACATGAGGCTCTTCATATCATTGACATCTACTACTAGTGAAGAGGAGCCCGATGTGCTATTTTGTGTGCTAGGGTACACATACATGGATGGAAGTGGCGTAGTCAACGTACAAGGTTGTAGAGTGAAAGTACTGGAAGTTGCTTTTGTTGGATCTCAGTTGTTTTCATGGCTTGTTCATGGTTTGTCCTTGATGACAAAATCACTTTCTTGGTTCTCATGGTCTAACAGTTTCAGATTTGGTCTATCAGGATCTTTATGCTTTGACATGATACATATTTGATTACTCTTGGCTATTACAGACAGTTAATCATTATGATTCAGGTTCATTTTGATACTCATGAGAATTCTGGTTCAGTGTTATGAATGCTATTCTTTTGCAAATGTTTATGATTATATTGGACTGACAGTGTTGATAAGGATTGGTTCAGGTTATTCAGATGGTATTCATGGTGTCATGGTTTTCTTCAACTTCATAATTTATGAAATTGTCACCTTCACATGCTTAGGTATATTACTTCAAGGCAGGTATAGATGATGGTAATGTCTATGGCAATATGGTTTCAGTTGGTATGTCTTATTGTTGATAAACATGGCACATTTCTTTGGTTCATTTCTTATTTACATTGCTTTATCAAGCACTTACTCCGTCTTAGGCAGTATGGTTAGAGACATCACTACTTTCATGCTTCTAAAGCCATCTTTTTCTCACATTATTTGGAGGCATTGAATTCATTTTGGTTCTAGCAACTCATTTTTTTATGGTATTTCTTGGTACACATGGCATATAATTTTAACATTATACTTGGAGTCTCCAATGCTCAAGCCTAAACTTCATGGTCAACATCCAAAGGAAAATACTTATCTTTATTATTTGAAGCCCTTTTATTTTTTCATATGATATTAATTTATCATTGGGCATGTTAATATTTTTGGGGTCGGCATCTAAATAGAATCAAACCCTATCAGGTTTCCTAAAGCTTGCATTTGTGGTGATAGTCGACATTTTGAAATCTTGAACATGGCACAGTGTCTATTAGATGTTTAAAATGTATCAATTACTTTGCTTTTCACTTTGAGTAAAGGTATTTGGAAATAACCTTTGGCAATGACAACTTCGACAAAAAAGTAGAGGCAATCATAATGTTGGCATTTGTGGTAAATGGTATAAGACAACACATTCAAAATTCATTATGATGTTTTACCTATTTCATTGTGGACTTGAAATTTTATTATGATATTGAAAAGTCATCGAATGGCTTGGTGAAAGAACATGGCAAAATGATTTTGCATTTTTATTGTGATTAGGGTTTGGAACCCTAACCGCTGCCATGGATTCTTTGTAACTGATAATTCTCAGTGTTTTAGTTGGATGTAACGACATTTTCAAGGAGAAAATCTCAATGTTTAAATGTTGATTACTTGCTACAACTCTAAAGACAAAATCTCATTGTAAATCATGGTTGGTTACTTGTTTTTTCTATTACTCTTTGGCTGGAAGCTCGACTGAAGTTGATGGAGTTACGAATCTAAGCTGCAATGGTTGGAATCGAATCAATCTGGTATCTTTTTTATTTCTATGAGCATGAACATGTATTATCTATTTCATTTTGGAAAATGACTATATGGAAGTTTTTGTTTCATTCTGCTCAAATGATGGAAAATATTTGGTGGGTTTAGACAGGATATCATGCTTTTCATTTTTGTTTCTTCTCCATTATAAGTAACTGCAAAAGTCACTTGTTTGATCTAGTCCTATGATCATTGTGTTATGAAAATGGCTATCCTTTTGGTCATTATTTAGATCTTGGTGATTGAATACATTTTGTGTTGAAATGATGCTCTATACTCAATCCAACTGCCATTACATTTAGGGATCCTGAAACAAAATGGTTCCAACAACCAGTTGGGTAAAAGTTTCTTTTGAAAATGACATCTGTGAAGACTTATCTTTAGCAGATCTATATATTTGTATTCATATAAATACAGTGTTTTTATCACCATGAGTTTGTTGATGTGTTTTTGTGATAGTGTAACTTGTTGTATCAAACAAGAAAAAGTTAAAAAAGGCTCTATAATAAAAGCTTGAAAATATGATGTAGAGTGCAATTATAAAAACTTTAATTTATGTAATATTTTAGGGATTCATTGTTTTGAATCTTTAAGGTATTAGATGGATAAAGTGCAAAGAGGTTCTATGAACTTATCTGGGAAGAACAAAAATCTATCTATATTATTTGGAACCGAAAAAGAGGTTGGTGCTCCCTTGAAGTTGACAAATGAGGGTTGGGCAGCAAGTTGGTGGCAAAATTAACCTATAAAGACGTGCTAACAAATGGACTTTAGATAAGAGCTTGAAAGAAGCGACAATTTAGGAGTGATTTTTCTACACCGGGAGGTTTTCCATGAAATCTTGTGTTTCATTAATTCATTTAATAGTGTCCTTCATTTTATTAGAGATATCATTGTTTGTTGTTTTCTTCTGTTTCTCATTTCGGTTTTGTGCATTCAACTCATGAATGCTTATATTAAAATGTGGAGAACAAATGTGTCATAAAGACCTCGTTTCACATGTGATTAATGCTAAATCTAATTTGTGATATGATTTTATTAAATTGATGATTAGATATATTGTTGATGATAAATAAGGTTATCTTTTGGAAAAATCCTTGTAATTTCATTTTGACATTATGTTCTATTGTCACTACCATGAAGGTGGAATACACTAGTATACTATGAAATGCTGATTGAAATTCAAATGGATTATTATATGGCTAAAGTTTAGAATATTTAGCTAATAGATTATTGTGATATACAATGTTACTTATGATTGTGTTGGTAATGTTCAGGAAGGCAACAGTGTTAGCATGAGAAGGGAGGACCGTCGAGAACAAATCAAATGACATCTTCTTGAGGATATAAAGTTAATATGTTGATAGATTAAGAGGTGAAGGTTGATATTAAATGTATAATTTATTTTGGTTTGTGAGAATATTTAATTATGTGGGTTAGGGGTTGGGAACCCTTACCCAAGTGTGAAATTCGGATGGATCTTTAAGTGGGTCTTTAAAGAGGGTTGTTGGTCAATTTACTTGGTTGGGATACATAAATAAACACCCTAGGGTCTATACCCTAGTGGTAGGGGTCAAGTGGGCATGCAATAGGGTCCCAAGGACATGATTTGACTCTTGAAAAGTCCTCATAATGAAGAGTGACGAATTTTGAGGAGAGGAATGGGGGGTGAAAAGATTTGGGGTTGTCCAAGTGCATGTTGCCTCTTTAATGAGAAAAGACTCTCATTGAAGAAGGGGAACACCCACTCACCTCCATCAAAGTTAAAGACTGGAGGCCTCTGCCTATAGATTGGATGTGAAGAGTGAATAGAAGTTCACCACTTTGGGAGGAGGCAGTGGAGATATGATGGGGAATGAAGAGGAGGAGGTATCGGCAGATAGGGATCAGACCTTGGTTGGAAGGAAGACTGCCGGGATTTCAAGAGAATCCAACATGAGAGTGGGTATAGTGCTCCAAAACCCCTTGTTTAGTTGTTGTAAGAAGAGTGATATGTCTATATGGATCTTGTTGAATGTGGTGAGTGAAAATTCTATATGTATGCAATAAGAATATTGTGCTATTTTCATTTCCTTCCAAAAAAAAAAAGAGATTGAGAAAACACTATTTATCATCTTGGGGTTGACATATTTTTTGCTCGGGGGTATGGCTAGAGCCCACGAGGCTCCATGATGCCATTACAGTAGGGTGGAGAGAAAGCCCTAGTCAATTGTGTGTCCAAGGTATTTCTTTAATTTGATTGTAATATGGAAAGATTAGGATTGTTGTAACATGTAAGAGAAATGTAAAGGGAAATCCTTATTTACATGTGTATATTTCAGCTGATTATTAGCTATTGTTGTAAATTTGAAAGCTAATGTTCTATTGTAGATTGAAACCATGGAAAGAGAGGGCTTAATCTTGGGTATAATATTTGTGTCAATTTTAGGTACCAATTTGGATATGGAAAGTTATGTAAAATGGTTGCATTTTAATATATATCAAAAGAATAAATATTTATTTTATTGATTCAAGATAAATGTAAAATCAATACCGAAGTATATTCTTGCAGATTCAAGGAACAAAAAGTGGATATAGAGGTAAACAAAGAAGGTTTAAGTAATGAAGAATAGGTTATTATAATTAGTAAGGATAAGTATTTCTTCAAGAGGAATAAGGTGAGTCAACTAACATATTTAGGCTTTGCAAAGAGAAGCTAGATTTAAGTTAGGTATGAAGAGAAATTTTAATCCTACAACCATATATGTATGTCCTTCAATACGGGCACATCTTAGGTTTTGGAGGGAAATCATAATTGACCAAATAATATGATAGTGGAATGTCAATCCTTCTTACAACCACATTGGTTACAAGTAATAACATTGCTTTCCTTTCCCAAACTATGCAATATGTATTTGTAGATGGCTTGTTGTATATCACTATTCACAGCATACAACTCTAATCTTTCTCCTCCAAATAATTTGTTTAGGCATTCAATATGGTGTTCCATTGTTAGAAAAAGATCAAAGTTGGTGGGCCTGCTGAGCAGGTATTTTTCGTAGCTACTCCATGAAACCCATCTCCATTTAGATCGATTATATATGGATAAATTAAAAAGTACAAATATCAATAAATGAATAACATTAGGCTCCCTGCACTTAACAAAATATATATATATATATCATCTCATAGTAAGAGAACTAAAATAAAATAAATAAATCCATTCTAAGCTAGCGCTTCAAGAAACGCTCATCATTCTATCCAAACATATCGATATTACATAACATAAATCTAAAATTTTATAAAAAAGTAATTTGCAATAGAAACCAAATGTTGGGATGACTAAATCTGTGCATTCTGCTTTGATGAAATTAAATCATATTCTGCTACAATTTGTACTCCATTAAGAAATGCATATGTCTAAACTTTAAAGTAGGAAAATGGTCTGCAGTTCATAGAATAGATGAGTTCTAAAACTATCGTTCTCCACTGTCCAACATAGTGGAGATCTCGAATGTTACCATTGAAATCTTGTGCTAGCAACAAATTTGTAATATCTGCTATAAACCTTAATCACTGTCAATGCTGGGGACCTCCCTTTCCAAGGTGATTTTATGGTCCTCCTTGATGTCTGCTTATGTCGATTGGCCATGAGACCGATCGCCACTTCTAACTGAGCTTCATCGCAGAGTTTAATACTGGATTTCTGCCCCAAGCCATTTTATGCTATTGAAAGGCAGAAGGAATTACCAAAGTCTTCGGAGAACAAGAAGAGAGGAGAAGACAAATTCTGGAGGAGTTGCCTGTGCCTAGTACCTGCCCAAGTGGTTGGCTACCTGAGTTGAAAAGTGTCCTCTAGTTTTGGGGTCTGACAAAATAAATTGAAGCCTAGCAGTTGAAATTCTACCATACAAAATAAATAAATACTTCGCTGCATTCTTGTCACATCTTCCAGGATTTTGATTCTCCCTAATCTTGTTGCAGCTTCTTGGAAAGTGAACCGAGGTAAAGGTGAGTGGATAAATGGTACGAATGCAATTATCTTGGTCGGTTGAAAATTTACGATGCTGGTCACTTCTCATATATCGTTCAACTACCACACTGTTGTCAATAAAACTGTTAACGTGCCATTCACAGTGATGTCTGCAATTCCTTGTCCATCTCAACATGTCCCTTCCGTAGGTAGTAAAGTTCCCACCATTTAATGTTGCTCTGCCTGTAATAAATAAATGTCCATTATCATGCAAGTTGAGTCAGGAGATATTATGATGGTTGGTTAAGAATATCTAGCACGCAGGGTTGTCAGGCAAAATACCCATTGGAGAGATATCATGCAATGCTGGTGATGTATTCTTGCTACCGCTGAAACCAGAGCTGACTAATCATATGGCTGGGTCACACTCTGCAATTAACAAAAATGAGTTAGTAAATTAACTAGTATCACAAAGAAAGTTGGGCCTGCAATAGACTTCTTAGCAGTCGTCCTCCACAGGATTATCTATCCTTTGAGTGCCTATCATGATTTTCTTTCTTTTACAAGATAGTCCAAGAAAAGTGGGCACTACAATAATACTCTCTGTGGTTCGACATCCTTATTTCATTAATAAATGAAGAAGCTGCCAAATTTTGATTTGGTAATGTTTAGCTAATTTAGCCGTAATATTAATTTTAGTCTGTCTTCTTTTTTTTTAATCCTATGCCTTCATGTGCTGGCTGATTTTAATTTGGGCTAGTTAAATAATTAAATATAATTTGCAAAGTTCCGGTCATTAAATTACTTTTCATTGTGGTTTTCACGGCGGTAACAAAAATCTGTAGGCCACAAGTTTCTCATGGGTAAAAAGCTAGATTGGTAAACATGGATTATAAATATTAACATTAAGTTTGTTGAGATATTTAATTACTGTGTTAATAAATAGTTTAGTAAAAAATTTACAAAATTAAAATTTATCTTACAAATAAATTTATTTGAATATAAAAATATCAATATAATTTATATTTATAATTGTATTTATTGATATGTTTGGAAAATTATATAAGTTAAATTAATGATATATTTCTAAAATTTACATTACAATAATTAATCATGTAATATTTTTTAAAATGACTATAAATATCTAATATATATATTGAAAATTTTCAAATACATCTTCATTGTATCAATTATGCGTCCTCTATTAAGTTAGAATATAGGCATGTTACTCCTACACTATAGGCATGCTCCTCCTAAAATATAGGCATACAAACAACTAATTAGTTATCATTATAAATGTAATCTTTTTAACTACAAGCAATAATATTATGTGTGATTTGTGGACTTAATAGTGTTTATGGAAATGTTAGAATGAAATTATCTTAAATGTTATAATAGGTTTAATAATATTATTTTCATTAATTTAGTTTCAATAACAATATTTTATTATTATTCTAAATTTAGAAATTTATTGGTATTACCCTTATACCTACAATGACAATAATAATGCTATTTTGAATGATAATATATATATATATATATATATATATATATATATTAGTTGTTTAAATAATGTGATCTATTTTTTTTTTTAAATAGTCATATGTGACAAAGTAACTAGTATTAGTAGTATTAATAATATTAACCTTTGGACTGGAGGGTCAACCATATTATGTAAGTGTTCATCAATAGTTTGATAATGCAAGAAGGAGGAGAAATTATCTTGGAGGAGAAATTACTACTTGAATAATGATAAATAATTTATTCCTACAACTCTTTTTATTATCCTAAGCATAGAATAGGGTTGTTTCATGTAAAAACACCTTTTATTAATAATCAATAGAAGGGAGTATATATGGTGTTAACAATTTATTAAAAGGATAATATTAGGGGCATTGGTGTTGTCATAGTACCAAGAAATATTATCATATGTTCCAATATCAACACTTTTGGGGTTTCATAGAAAATGATAATACATGCTAGTTATTGATTGGATTGAGTTATAATATTAGTATCATGTTAGTTAAATATGGAAGTAGTGAGGAATTAATTTAACATTCATATAAGTAAAGTTTTGTTTTAACAAATAATGGTAATATAAATGTGAAAGCCATAATTGAACAATTTGAATACTCTATTATTATCATTTTAACTAATAGCATGGGTATTAAGGTTAGGGTTAATATTAGAGAATACC
This sequence comes from Sequoia sempervirens, assembly GCA_007258455.2. Taxonomy (NCBI): domain Eukaryota; kingdom Viridiplantae; phylum Streptophyta; class Pinopsida; order Cupressales; family Cupressaceae; genus Sequoia; species Sequoia sempervirens. The sequence continues at coordinate 3,851 of VDFB02172954.1, read as the reverse complement.
TTATTGACGTGTGAACTTCAAGGGTTGTACCAGAGTATAGTTATTGTAGTTCTTTAAGTTTTGACAGATCAAGTTATAGCGGAATAGGTGTTTATCACTCATTAGTCAATAATGGAATAAAACGATGTTTCCTTAAGACCTACTCTTCCAATGGTTAGAATGTGGCTAGCTTAAAAAAAAAGTGGGGTTTTTCTGAGTGAAATTATACATGTACTTTGGTTAATTTTTGAAAAATGGTAAAATATGCTAAGACACTGATTCACTCCCCCCCCTCTTAGTGTCATTTTCACTCCAACAACTTCTTCTTGGGGTTCACCAAAGATCTCTATGAACATGGGAATTGGTGATCGTGGTGGAAGTTTCCTTGCATTGATTAGACTATTCTCTACATGCACAACCAAATCATATGTGTCAAGTAAGGTATCTCCTCCCATTGATTGTACCATGACCACAATGTCTAAATTGAAATCCTTTAGTTATAACATGAATTCCATAGCCATGGGAGCTTTTGGTATCACCAAGTATACTTTTCCAAATCTTGTGAAACCTAGTATTGAAATCATTCATGGTCTCTTGTGGGGCCTTCTTGGTAGTAATTTGTTGCTATAGCAAAGAGGAGTGATCTCATTTCTCTTAGAAATGTTAAAATATTTGGAACATCCCGGGACGGGGTTCTTGAGGAAGTCAGGACACCTATACTAGTCCCAAACCTTTCCTTTGAAAGAGGCATCAAGTAATATAAGGTCCACATTATCTTTCGTAATGTTATGTACCTTGCATACCTCTACTATATCCTAGAGGTGTTCAAAATGGGTTTTCAAGTCCTCCCTAGTGAACCTTGGAATAACTTTGAGAGCATTGGCATGTATTGAAAACCATACATCTGGGGGCGTGGTTGGAAGTAGTGGGCTATCACTATCCCAGGTTACAAAATTTCTAGGAGTGGGAGCACCTAAGTGAGCCATTGAAAATAGTTTCCTATGGATGGGGTAGATGGGTATTCTAATTTGGAAAGTTTGGCCTTTTTGGGGAGTGGATAAAGCTCTAGATTGTGGGCTAGCACTCCTTACTCTATTTCTCTTGATAGGTGATACATAACTTGTAACTCACTCCTAGGGGGTGAAATAGGTAGGTGGGAGTACTGGAAATTGCCTCTAGAAGATACTCTTGTTTGAACTTTGGGAATGAGATTTCCAGCCTATCTTCTTGGTCTGATTTATGAGATATTTTTGAATTCTAATCAGGCATTTGAAAAAAAATTGGGTCCCACTAGGCATGCCAGAAAAAGAGCTATTGATCATAAAAAATTGCACCTCTTTGAACAACCTTATGGGAAATTCAATGAGTGGGGGACTAAATTGCACCCCACTGAATGACCTCCAAGATTTTTAAATAAATTCGGCTCTTATTTGTGTTTGAGGAAAGGGGTAGAGAGAAATGCAAAAAAACATAAAGATGTAGATGAGCTAAAGATTTCACAATATTTTAAACTTTAACTATTTCTCACTCCTGATGAGATGGACACAAAATTCCACAGAAAAGAAAACTAATGACAAAGGCTAAGAAAAGCACAATGTAGTCATTCAAATCTCCTCATGAAGCATCCATTAAGTTCCGCCAGAAGCAAGAAACCCCAAATATTAATAAGAAAAAATAGATATCCACAAGACCATCCTTTCTCTTACAACATAATATGTATTTTAGCATAATCTATTATAGAGAAGGAAAGAGTATAATAACATGATTCACTTTCTGAAAGATAAATTTTAAACATAGAAGCTAATTGTTACCTATTTTAGCTACTAGCTCAAATAGGTGGAGTTGTTTATGTTTTACAAATGAAAAGAAGGTACATTTTACTTTGCCATATCATATTCATGTGCATAAAGAAATATTAGAAGACTACACTACTACATTACATTATGCAGATGGATATAACATAGAAAAGAGTGGACAATATTTTCAAAATTGTAGTCTTTATTGATAATATAAATGTATGGTGTCCCACACAAGCCATGGGAATAACTATCTAAATGTAGATGATAGAAAGAAACTATACATTTATAGATAAATAATGAAAGAATGCACATATAGAGAGAGGGGACCCATTATTTCCTGAATGATGAATCCCAGTTGTCTGGTTCTGCATCATCTTCATTCTCTCCTGCCTGTCTAGTCTCTAGTTGATGCTCTCCTTGCTACTCCTATTTTTCCTACATTTGTGAGAAGAGAGTTGTTAGAGAAATGAAGGATCGCCAATCAATACATATGTAGACATCTATAAACCTATTCCTGATCCTCATGTGCATTAAGATAGCCTGCATACTATAGATGTCCAGGAAAACAAGAGAGTTATCAAACACATCTATCATATACTCTATTTCATCTAACATGTTTTCTCATTGTGTAGGTATAGGTGAAATATTTGTTACTTATTTTTTTCATCTGTTTACAACATGTGGGATAAAATGTGGCTCCCACAAGGGTTGAGCCCAAGATGTTGCATTTTTGTGTTTTAATGGAGCATGGAAAGTAATTATTTTCCTTATGATTTACTCAAGCAAGCACACATTACTCTTGATAGTGATTGATCTTTTAGTCATAGTCAAAAATAACATATACTGTACTTAGGTAAGCATGGAAGGATGCATACAATATCATTGTATTAAAACATATTGCAAAGTATAGTATGAGCATGTGTTTTTGATATTCATCATGTTATGAGATAGCAAGATTCATCAATTGCTATTTGAGACTTGTATAAGTTAATAAGGAGCAGTGAACTACAAGATGGTGATATCTTATCAAAGAAAATATGGTGTTTTGAATGCCATTAAGTATTGAAGCAAGCCAATAGATGTATTATTAGTTTAGACCTATGCAACTTAGCAAAGGTTGTAATTGAAACCTCATTGCAAAATAGAAATACAAAATGGGAAAAGAAAATATAAACCCTTGAGATAGGGTTTTATAAAGAATGAAACCATATTTTTAGAAAATATAAAGAAACCCTAGTAGCCTTGAAACCTATTGGTTGAGCAATGCCATGTCAAAAGTAAATGCAAAGACAAAGTATGGAGAACCTCGAGTTAGGGTTACATAGAGACAATAAATGAATCATGTTTTTCATGAAAGCTTGGAGATGAATTTTTTATTTCCATATGGGTTCAAATACAAAGCAAGATGTAGATTTTCTTCATGAAATGAAACACAGGTTTTGTTTACTGAAAAAAGCATAAGGCACAAAATAAAGTTAGAGAACCCAAAATGTATAGATTTGCAAAAATCCTTCATACTTATATATGGAGTTAACCCAAAAAGCCCTCGAGCTAGGGTTTTGAAGTGAAATGAAACCATATTCTCATATAAATCTAGAAATGGAACCAAACCATTATAATGGGGTTCAAATTTAGGGTGGAGAGGCTCTTTATGTCATAAGGACGTGGGTTTTCTTAACCCAAATTCAAGAAATTCCCATAGGAGCAAATTGTAACACCCCTCCATTTTGTTCTTTTGATCGAACATTGTTCGTTATGTATGTTTTGTGTTGTCAGCATGTTGGTTGTAACTTGATTACTTTGACCACTCATTGATAAGTGATGTAAATATTGTGTTTTTGATGTGATGGTACTTTGTTCAGATGATATTACTATTTCATGTTATGGATTAAAATTATCATGTATGTGAATTATTGATGCTTTATGCTTTGATTATACCATTGATGAATAGAGACGTCAGTTAGCGATATTGTATTGGTGAAGGGGACGGGATTACATCACTCGCACGTGAGTGCCCTGTGATTCCGCGATTCCCTCTTCATGGTGTGTTTTAATATTTATATATATATGTAT
>VDFB02172953.1:0-25505 GCA_007258455.2 Sequoia sempervirens | reverse complement strand
CAATCTGATGGAAATTATAGTAGACTCACTCCACTATCATTTCCAATTCATTTCATGCCACAATATTCACTGTATGGACTATTTATTGCCAACAAAGTTCAAAAAAAAAGGGAAAAACATGGAAACAACAAAAGCTTTCATTCAAATTTTCAAATGGAGTCATGTCAACCTCCCTCCAACATTTACATGGCCTTTTTTAAAGGAAATACTACCTGTACAACCGCCTAAAACCACCTCACAACTTCTCTTTACTAACTTGACCTTTCAATTCCCTTTTTAGTGCAACTTTGCATTTTTTTCTTTTTTTTGCAATTTTTTCACTTTTTGACACTAAAACTGACTTTCAACCTATTCTAATGACCTTATGATGGCCTCATCACACTACTTTGACCTTTGCATTTCCATCTTATAGGTTTTTTCATGTTTATTCCATTGAAGGCTTCATTCCATCATATTGAAAACATTTTCCAAGACATGGCAACTTCATAAAACTATCAACCTAACATGACTCAAAACACTTCCTAATGGTATTTTGAGACCTTATTACATCACACTCATGATTACAAAGAAAAAATTCATCACTTGACCACCTAATGGTCCTAGCTGTCCTTGGTGTTCTTGCACCATACATCTGACCATGAATGCTTTCCAAGTCTCTTGGAATTCTGTAACACCTTGACCTGCAACAAATCTTTGATGATCCTCCTTGTTCCTGCCATTGCTCCCTCTTTCCTTCTTTTATTTTTCACCCTTGGCTTCACCTCCATCAACATGATCATGAAAACAAGGAAGTAATAAAGCACTCCCTTCACTCTTTTCCTCTTATCCATCCTCTTCACCATCTGCTTCAGGTTCTCCCATCTAGGAGCCATTGCCACAACTACATACAATTTCCACATCAGTACTCTTACCCATCTAGGACCATCCACTGTCCTAGCCTCATCTTTTTCTTTCTTCTCCATTTCACTTGGAGAACCCACTCTCACCTTTCCTCTAGCCTTCACTTTTCCAACCTTTACAAACATCTCTTCCTTAGTCTCTTCCATATTTGAGTCATTCAAACACTTTGTATTTGCAATTTCACCTTTTATGGTGACTGCACCTTCTACAAACTCTGTCTCAAACCTTTCCTTTGCTTTTTTCCATTCCACTTGATGCATCACATCCTCTGATCTCTTATCCTCCAATGAACTCTTTTCCACCACTATATTTTTAGGCTCTTTATCTTCTTGTCCCTTTAGTGGACCACTTACTGCATCTACCATGCTTTCCACACACTTATCTTTATCCTCAACTATCATACATTCTTCCACTAGCCTTTTATCTAGGCTCTTTGCAACTTCCATTTTTATGACCTGCATCAAACTTTTTTTCTTTTCTTCTTTTTCTTGCCCCCTACATGGGTTCTTTGCATCTAGACTTTGAATCAAATCTCCCTTTACCTCTGTATCTTCTGATTTAAATGTCATTGTTTCTACAATGTTTGTCTGCTCCTTGTCTCTCTTTATCTACAGGGGACACAACACTACCCCTATCATAATTTCTTTATTCTTGACAAGCCCTTCATGGATTTTCTCAATCCATCCACACTCTTTTACCTCTGCCTTCTTTCCCTTTGCCTCTAAGACCTTCTCATCATGTGGTCTTCCATCTTCTTTGTCATCAGTCTGTTGCTTTCCATCTTGCCCTTTCATTGGACAATCCATCTCTTCCACCATGACCTTACTAGGCCATTCTTGCCTCTTCTCCATCTTGTCTCCACTTATCTTGCCTTTTCCTTGCATTAGGGTCTCTGCCCCAAGGTTCTTCACCTCACATTTCTTTTCATCAGGTCTCCATACCTCTATTTTGACAGTATTAGACTTTCCTACACCTCGTTCTTGCCTTTTCTTGACTGAAATCTGTCATTTTCTTGTCTCCAACCTGCTTTGCAAACATTTCTAGATCCTGTATAAAGGATTACCTTTCTATTATCACTATTTCTCCATCCTTTTTCCTTTCTAACATTACTCCTTTGTCTACTTTTTCTACCTCAACTCTTTTCTTCGTGTAAGTAGCTGCACCTTCACCATGTTTATCTTTCACATGCTTGAGGAACTCCTTCCTTCCCATCATCACTATCCTTGCCATTTTTTCTTGTTCCCTGTCATCTCCCTGCAATGGGGTTAGCTTGAATTTGATTCCATCTTTCACAATATCATACTAAAAAACAAACCACTTCAACTTCAAAAACTAACATTTGAAAGAGGTGACCGTTGGTCTCCCTCTTTAATAGACTTTTACAACCCTTCACTATTAGTTAATTTTACTTGACTAAGCACTTTTTGCACAGGTAAAATTATTTGTCATGCCGAAGAAATGAACTGGTAAAAGGAAAAAGCTAACAGATGATTAGCTCCAAGCCTTCAAAGATAAAGAGAAAAAATGGATGAGGGAATATTGTGAAAAACAGAAATTGGGAACGATTGACGAAAATAAGCCAGTTGAAGAGGAACCTCAATCATCAAAAAGAGAAAAGAAATTGGTAGCACAAAGGGCACAAATGAGAAAGAGTCATGCTAGGGGAGATGGAGATACCATTGTTGGAGACACACCCTCTACCACAAGTGAATACGAAGGGACACCATTAAGCACAAGCGAATATGGAGGGACTCCATCTACCACAAGTGAGTATGGTTGGACACCATCCACCACATCTAAAGTTGAGAGTACATCATCACTCGGATTTGATGAACAAGTTATTCCATCATCTCCATGTGAACCTCAATGTATTATATTCCACCCTCGGTCAAAGGTACACAATCTATCCCACCTCAATTAAATATTGATGAAATTGCTAATGTTGAGATGTATGTACCTAAGAGAACACCACCTAGAATTTTGCATAGAAAGCCAAATTTTTTGATTAATATTGATGAGGATATTTTGTAGCACATGGAAGGTAAGATTCTAGAACGCACTTGTAGAAGATATGCTGATAAGATTTGGAAAATTTTCTTTGAAAGGCTAAATGAGACCAGAAGATGTCAACTATTTGTTCAAATAATGCGGGGTTTAAAGTACAAAAACATCATGAAGACTCTTGGGTTGAGAACATCAAATGCATCGAGTGAAAACACTATTGTGAAGAATCTAATGGATTCTTATGAGAGTGTGGGTAAGACCTCATGATAAAAGGATAGTAATGTCACCTGACATGTCATTACATTGACTTTGGTAAGCTATCAAACAAAGATATCTCATCTCATTAAAAAGACAAGTGAACAAATGGGAATTAGTAGAAAAAAATTATCAAGAGCCATTCAAAGGCGGCAAAGAATTGAGGGCACTGATTCAAATGAATTATGGGAATTCTCGAGAAGACTACCACATAAAGATAGAAAAGTTGTTGAAGCATTGAGAACACTAATTGAAGATTATTGGAAGAATAATACAAGGCCATATCTGAATCAAAGGGATGTTGTAAGAAGGAAAATTGGTAATCGGAAACGTGAGCCACATCCAAAGCATTTTTTGGATACGACTCAAACCCAATTTTTTCATAAATTTCAAAATTCTTATCCTCAAATTTGTATTTCTCAAAGATTCTTTGAAATGCTTAAACCTTTTTATGTCAAGATAAATCACACACACACTACTTGTTGTTGTAGACTACATATTGAATTCGCTAACCATTGTGATGTTTATTGTTCTATATGTTTAGATTTGCATACTAATGATGTTTTGCAGGATTGTGGCATAAAAGACCCACCAAAATCTTCAAGAGAGTTCATATCAAAAAAATTATGTCAAATAGAGGACGACCAAATATTCTACAGGAGAACATGCTTGGATGGTTCATGCGAGCATTGTGATGACTGCTTAGCGAATGTGAATGTAGCCAGCATATGGAAAGCATAGATGAGGTGGGGCATAAACTAGTAGATTTTAGGAAGTATAAAATAGTCGCATATGCTACAAAAGATGGGTCTCAAGCAAAAAGTTGTGATTTGGTTATTGAGAAGATTCTAGTGTATCGGTTTATGTCCATGTTTCGTGAGAATCTAGTGTATGAGTATGCAAGGAATACCCATAGAGCTCGATGGTTGGACACAAAATTCAAGCTATGCAAGGACACCTTTCCAGTTGGTAGCATAGTATCAGTGGTTGACTTTGCAAAGAAATACACTCTACATCCACAGTGTGAGGTGTAGTCACAGTATTACAACTCCACACAGGTTTCGATATTTGTTCACATAGCATTCATTCATGTAGCTGATAGTATAGAGGACCAAAGGAAGGTATTGAGCGAGTATCACTTTTATATTAGTGATGATCGTACACATTCTCTAGAGCTTGTGCAAGGTTTCTTCCAGATGTTCTATAGTGATCTGGCTCAGAGGGGCATAGCATATAATCAAAATATAATATGGTCGGATAACTATGCAACACAGTTTAAGAACGTGTGCATGTTCTACTGGTTGTGCAGGATGCATCTCACTATAGGTGTTCATCATATGTGGAACTTTTGTGAGGCCGGGCATGGAAAGGGGGAGCATGATGGTGCAGGAGCATGCATGAAAAGAGCATTAGCACAAGAAGAGTTAAAGTATAAAGATAGTGCAAAGTTGACATGCAATTTCAATCGTTGAGTGGTGTAATGCTTTGATGGGTCCAGGTAATGAAGGTACATCTTCATTTTGTAGATTTTTTTGGTTGATGGATGATACTAACATTGCACCATATGAGGATTGTTGTACACTAATAGGATCGAGTGAGCTACACTCTTTCCTTAGCTCAAATGCAGGTTCATGGAGTATCAATACATGTAAGATGGCATGCTTTTGTTCTTCATGTACAATGCAAGCCTAGAATGATTGTGAGTCAGGGGAGTGGGTTGAAAAATGGTTGACAAGTTATCTTACCCCACTTCACACATATCACCCTCTGATAGCATTGGAACTAACACAAATGGAATCATTGGTCGACTTTGACCACGTATTAGATCTAGTTCAACTAGGTAATATATCTACTTGCTTAGTTTTTCAAATTCCATATTGTTATCTTACTTGGTACTGTATTCATAATGTTGACTAATTTCAAGTGATTTTATGCACATATCAATGTAGGGCATGTTTATGTAGTTATTGCAGATGAAGAAAACGAAGAGGGAATAGACTATTACTTGTGTCATTGTGTTGAGGCTAAAAATAAATTGGAAGCCCCAATTATAGATGGAGAAAAAATCGAATACCCTACAAGCTTAGTTGTTGTTACTGGAACGTGGCTTAGAAGGTACCCACATAAGAGTGTTAAACATTGGCTGTTTGAGGACTTTGACATGCATCGTAATATTCTTCATTACTCAAACCTTGTTGTGGCATCCAATGTTCGTTTGAGCAAATATGGGGGTAGAACTTTGAACAAGACCTTGTGGAAGGTTCGTGAGTCTGACCATGAGGCAATACTTGACACAATAAAGAGTAGAGAAGATCCAGATGGTTCATTTTATTAATTTGTAAGTATATGCACAATGGTTCTTATTAATTTATACTTGTATCCACGCTAATTTGTTTGATGCCAATGCTATCATGTCTTATTTTACTTTGCATATCTGTAAGTAACCTAGTAAACATTGAATGGTGTCACTTTGCATAAAATGCAGATTTATGAGCCATCCAAGAGAATCTCAGGCATAAAAGCAATGCAACATCCCTATTTTGATTATGAAGCCAAATCTCAATTATGATTTTCATCCATTACAAAAGTTTGTGTGAAGCTTGGTGAGGGAATTTCAAGTTATTCATTTGAAGTTAACCTTATTGTGAGCGCCTATGATGTAGACATTATAGGAGCATCTCGAATTTAAAGATATTCTAGATTCATGAGAGGTGTTGTGCGCAATAGGTATCTTGGAACTCGTAGTGAAGATGTATGAGTAGGAGTGAATAAGTTGACAAACTACCATGCCTATCTGTAAGTTCCTTCCATCTATTTTTATTTCATTTTCATTTTGGACATGAGTTGTTTCTTTTTATTCTTTTACTTTGCCTATCTATAACTAAACTAGTAAAAATTGATTGGTCTCTCCTTGCAGAAAATGCTGATTTTGGAGCCATCGAAGAGAATCTCAATAAAAAGTAATACAACATCCCCTTGTTTGATGATCTTGAAAAATCTCAATTATGATTTGAAGCCATTATAAAAGAGTGTCTGAAGCTTAGAAAGGGAATCTTCAGTTATTCATTTGAATTTAACCTCATCATGAGCACCTATGATGTATACATTATAAGAGAATCTTGAATGTATGAGTGACATTATGGAAATATCTGTGAGGCAAAGAGTATAGGGTTGTATTGATATTTACTTATGGCCATTTACCAAATAATGAAATTTGGTGTAGGGACACCAATGTTATTGAAACAGAATTTGGTTCATGGAAATATTTTAAGTTAGTTTTTTGTTATGAGTTTTGTCAATTGAATAAGGTCATAACACATCCACAATTGATTTATAATGTAATAAGTCATGTTAGTTACAAAAAGAACAGTTAGGCATGATTGGAAAGATGTAGAATCATTTGTAAAGGCTATTTAAAGCCTCTTGAAGGCTATTTAAGTTAATATTTGAATTTGTAGCCTTTTGAAGGAAAATGTTTGAATATGGTTGTAAATGTACTATTAGTGAGATTGAGATTGTTAACCTTCAGAGAGTAGCAGTATTTATGTTGATGAAATTTCCTTTAGATGCAAGGATTCAAAGCACATCAACCATGTGGTACAAATGATTAAATCCCAGAGACAATCTGTAGCAATGAAAGAGTCTGAAAAGGTAGAGAGAGCTACACTAGTGACTTAGGATAAACTTTAGTGATGTAGAGTCAAGGTGGAGAAGACTCAAACAAATCAGATTTTAGTAAATCAACAACCTTTGTTATTTCAATTGGCCATCTTGGAACAACTACCAACAAAAACACTTTGAAACTGAACAATTTGGCTTAAATTTTAGAGAATGCCTCTCAAGGACCATCTCATCATCAATATAGAATCTACTCAAATCCCCAACACCATTCCCAAGCCAAACATACAAGGTTTCTTTGCAATTTCTTGGAGATCCTTCAAACTTCCCTACAAAAAGGCTACAAAATTAGCCCTATTTTACAAACAAGCTACTCTTTACAATTCTTGTAACCCCACAAGCTCTTGGAAAGTCATCAAATAGGTCACAAAACTCCCAATTCCATAGGTTTTAGAAAATCACTCAACCTCTAAGCCATAATTGATTAAAACCCTCAATTTTCTAACAAATACATAGGGTTTTTAGCATCTCACAACTCCAAGGCCTTCCAAACCTCACCAAAGCATCAAACAAGTTTTTTAGGGTCTGCACACACATAATAAACCTTCACCTAGACTTTAGACTCAGTAGATCTCAAAAACATCACTTTGGTTCCTCCATTTCAAGCCAAAATCTGACATTCTCAACCTAAAACAACATCACCAGCCCTATAAACACCTTACCATTATTAAAAGAGTTAAGGAAACTTGAAAACAACACATTGTAAACCTTTCCCTTGAGTCACAATTCACCACAGTAGGAGGAAGGGCTCCATTACAAAAATTAAAGTAAACTCAGACCCTGCTGGCCTGTAGAGGCTGAATAAAGAAAAATTGATTTTCCTTTCACTAAAACAACCAAAGGTGTATCAAAATAGATTGGTCTATTAGACCTTATTCAAGACAAAAATACCTCAACATACTAACATTTACCAACTATCCTCCCAATTTACCATCAAACAACCACAAATTGAAGGTGAGGTGTGGGTGCTCCTGCACCATTCAGCTTTCAAAAACAAAGTCAATTAGGTTGGCAGACATCTAGATTGAGCTAGCATTTGGTGGAAGAGGAAGAAAGATGACTGGAACTCTAGAGGCTCACCATACTATATTTTGGTGTTGAACCATGAGAGTAGAAGAGAGATCTGATATCATGTATCAAAACATTAAGCATGCATTATTCCAACCAACGAAGAAGGAGATGATTACTTTGCTTCATTTTCATTTGCATAAGCATATCAAGGCATAGGAACAGAGACCAAGGGATGTCTAGTTTATGTAGGTAATGGATGTAGTCAAAATTTAGGAGGAGTCAAGAAGGTCAATGTATGATCTTGATGTAATTGAGGAAGAACAACAAAGGAGGGGCGGGGAAAAATAAAATCAGTCCATTTGATCGGTGGGTCTCGATCCATTCCATCCATTCATTTTTCCATTCCATTTCCATTCCATTCCATTCCGGTGCGTTCTTTTCTTAGTGTCACGCTATTAGTGAGATTGAGATTGTTAACCTTGAGAGAGTAGGACTTGGGAAAAAGGAATTTGATATGGCTATTTCTTTCAAAGACTTCAAGTGGGATGTACTCCGCATTGATGCCATTCCTCAATCTTCACTTGATGGCATCAAGGAATGGATGAACTCCATGGTTATAAAGTATTATGAAAGCAGAATGAACTTGTACTAGTAGCCAATTTTGAAGACTATTACTGATGATTCAAAGCACATCAACCATGTGGTATAGATGATTAAATCCCAAAGATGAATTGTAGCAATGAAAGAGTTTGAAAAGATAGAGAGAGCTACATTGGTGACTCAGGAGAAATTTTAGCTTTCAAAAAACAAAGCCAATTAGGCTGGGAGATGTGTGGATCAGGCCAGCATTTGGTGGAAGAGGAAGAAAGATGACTGGAACTCTAGAGGCCCACCATACTGTATTTTGATATTCAACCATGAGAGCAGAAGAGAGAGTTGATATCATGTATCAAAACATTAAGCATGCATTCTTCCAGCCAACGGAGAAGGAGGCAATTACTTTGCTTCATTTTCATTTGCATAACCATATCAAGGTGTGGGAACCAAGAAGACCAAGGATGTTGAGTTTTATGTGGAGGTAATGGATGTGGTCCAAAATTTAAGATGGGAAAGAAGGTCAATGTATGATTGTTAACCTTGAGAGAGTATTTATGTTGAGGAAATTTCCTTTATATGCAAGGATTCAAAGCACATCAACCATGTGTGGTACAATTGATTAAATCCCAGAGATGATCTATAGCAATGAAAGAGTTTTAAAAGGGAAAGGCCAGAGCAACAGCGGTGACTCGGGAGAAACTTCCAGCTTTCAAAACAAAGTCAATTAGGCTAGCGGGGCGTGTGGATCGGGTCGGCATTTGGTGGAAGAGGAAGAAAGATAGGCTGGAACTCACGGAGGCCCACCATCTTGGATTCATTGTTCAGCCATGAGTAGATGGGGAGAGTTGATATCATGTATCAAAACAGTAAGCATACATTCTTCAGCCAGTGAGGAGGAAGGAGATGAAGTTACTGCTTCAGTACATTTGCATAACCATATCAAGGCATACCTGGGAGCCAAGAGAGACCAAGGATGCGAGTTTATGTAGAGTAATGATTGTAGGTCAAACTTTAGGAGGGGAAAGAAGGTCGATGTATGATTAGTGCAGGAGCACCATTCAGTAAGTTTTGTTCATCAAGGAAAATAAGGAGTAGAATATCATCAATTTACTAAAACCAGCCCGAACTTGTATATTTGAAGGTTTTGAGTCAATAAAAATGGCTTTTTGACCCATTCCTCTTTATGTAGCCTCTTTAGCCCGAGGGAATGGAGTCTGCACTAACATTATTAAGGTGTAGGAATGATGTGTTAGTGTTGGGGAGGTCTAAAAGTGAGATGTGTGTGAAACCCATGTGTGTAAAAGTGAGTTTTCTTTAAGAAAAATGGTGGTTTTGAAGAGTTAAATTGTGTTTTTGTGTAGGGAAGCTTTATTTTATGATTTTTTGAGCTTTTTTAGGGTATCACAAACTTTTTTGAGTAATTTATAGGTTGTGGTTAGCTTTGGAAGTATCATTTTCAATAAACCCCTAGGGTTTAGGCTACAATAGAGGGTTTTGTGGTTTACCCATTGTACGATGGTATAACTGATATCTAATTGTGTATTTTGAAGTTTTGACATATTATAATTTCTGCCCCAAGAGTTGGTAGGGTTTGGATAAGTTTAGAGTATAGACCCTTTGTTCAACTGGATTGATCCCTTAAGGGTCCAAAGGGAAAAATTGCTGCAAACTTCAGCATGAGGTTACTCGGACACCGTGATGCTTAGAAACTTCTCGTATGATCCGATGGGATCATGTTGGGCCCCTCTACAATAACCTCTCAGTTTTCGTTATCTTGGAGTGGTTTTCCCATGGTGTCCAGTTTTTTAGTTGATGAAAAAAGTGTCAAATGAAAGCAGTGAAAAGTTGCAAAGTGGTGCAACTTTCGTTCTGCAACTCATGTGACTAAAAAAATTGTTCCAATGCATCTAAATAGGCATTTTTACGCTAGGAATGGTCCTCTTTCACACCCAAACACGTGGAATCACTTTGAACTACATTCAACTGGATCGATCCCTTAAGAGTTCAAAGGGCAAAATGGCTGCAAACTTCAACATGAGGTTACTCAGACACCGTGACACTTAGAAACTTCTTGCCTGATCCTATGGGATTGCATTGGGTCCCTCTACAATAACCTCTCTCATTTTACGTTATCTTGGAGTGGTTTTTATGTGGTGTCGAAGTTTCAGTTGATGAAAAAAGTGTCAAATGGAAGTAGTGGAAAGTTGCAAAGTGGTGCAACTTTCGTTCTGCAACTCGTGTTACCAAACAGACTATTCCAGCACATCCAAATAGGAATTTTTACGCTAGGCATGGTCCTCTTTCACACCCAAACACGCAGAATCACTCTGAGCTACGTTCAACCGGATCGATCCCTTAAGGGTCCAAAGGGAAAAATGGTTTCAAACCTCAGCATGAGGTTATTCAGACACTGTGACGCTTAGAAAATTCTCATCTGATCCCACATACTGGGATGCGTTAAATTTCTAAAGTAACCTCTCTTGGTTTTGTTATCTGGAAGTCAGATTTTCATGGTGTCAGTTCAATTGATGGAAAAAGTGTTAAATGGAGGCGGTGAAAAGAAGTTGCAAAGTGGTACAACTTTTGTTATGTAACAGCCAGCTGACCAAATAGACTTCAGCATCCCAGTAAGATTTTTCGCTAGGAATGGTCCTCTTTTCACGCAAACCATGGAGATAAAGCGAACTATGTTCAAAATTTGGATCGATCCTTAAGGGGTCCAAAGGGAAAAATGGTTGCAAACTGGCATGTGGGAGTTACTTTCCGGACAAGTGATGCTTAGAAACTTCCTCATCTGATCCTATGGGATTATGTTGGGCCCCTCTACAATAACCTCTCTTGGTTTATGTTATCTGGAGTTTTTTCCGTGGTGCTTCGAGAAGTTTAGGTTAAATGAAAAAAGTGTCGAATGGAAGTAGTAGAGGATTGCAAAGTGGTGCAACTTTCATTACAACTCATGTGACCAAAACTATTCAATATGCGAATAGGTATGTTTACACTAGGAATGGTCATCTTTCCACACCCCAAATACGTGGAATCACTCCCATTGCTCAGCAGGATCCGATCCCTTAAGGGTCCATAGGGCAAAATCGCTGCAAACTTCAACATGAGGTTACTTGGACACCGTGATGCTTAGAAACTTCTCGTCTGATCCCATGGAATTGTGTTGGGCCCCTCTACAATAACCTCTCTCGGTTTTCATTATCTCGAAGTGGTTTTCCATGAATTGTCCATATTTTGGTTGATGGAAAAAAGTGTCAAAATGGAAGCGGTAAGAAAGTTGCAAAGTGGTGCAACTTTTAGTTCTACTAACTCATGTGACCAAGCGGTGCTCAGCATGTGCGCTAGGCATGAGGTCCTCTTTCTCACCCCAAACCGTGGAATGCATTTCTGAGCTACATTCAACCGGATCGATCCCTTAAGGGTTTGAGTGTAGTACGTTGAAATAGGCCATTCCACCTATTATTCAGGTTGTGTCTCAGTGATATGGGCCTGATGTAAGTAGGATAGGGATTAGGAATAAGAAAATAGTATTAGTAATGACATTGGAAGAGATTACTAACACTACCCCTGTTGAAAATTCAAAATTGAGGCCCCTTAAAAGCAAGGCTAGAAGAGGTGAAAAGAAGAAATTGCTTGAAAATAAGTTAGAATAGGTTGGAAATATGGTGAGATTGTGGAGTTTGATGTGTTCAAAGGGTCTACAAGGACAGGGGAGGTTAAAAGTATGTTATGGCATGACATACCCTAGTTGGGAAAATAGGGGTTTTAAATGAAAAAGAGAGGTTTGAGGGAGTAAACGTGGGTAAAGTCAAGGGGCAACATAATTTGGTGGTCAATTAAGTTTTTGCAAGAAAAATGAAGAGTGTTGGAATAGGTTTTGAGATTCAGGTTTAGGGGTTTGGTTCGCTGGTTTGGCCAAAAAAATTTGGAGGGGGGTTCAGTTCGTTTTGGGTTTGTTGGTACAAAAAACATGTAAAAATAAAATATATATCTATGCAACCTAGAAGCATGAATTAGGATTATAATATCACATATCATCATATAAACAAAAAAACCACCATAAACTTGAATGTCATTTAAAACAACAAAATTGGTAAAAAAAAAAAGTGTTTATAACTGTTACCTATTTTTCACTTCAAGCTCAAACAGGTAGCGCTAAATCAAATCCATCATTGATAGGTACATAAATTTTCATGTTTTGTTGATTAAAGTATTCATTGATCATCATAGAGATCAATTTACATTTGAATCATAGTTTTATTGTGCAAGCATTTGAAACAGAAAATTGAGAATTTGCATAATAATACTTTTTATTCATTTTGTAAAAACATTGAATCTCACACAAGCCGCGAGAGTAACTGAATTTGATTATGACAATAAAATGATGAATAAAAAATTCAAGGATAAACTACACTACTGAAAATAATGTAAGCATAAAGAAGAGGAGCAATTCATCATTTCCTGTAATGATGAATCACTTTCGTTGATGTCTTTAGTCATCGCGTCTCCAAGTTGTTGTAGCCTTGTTTCCTCGCTCCATGAACCTACAAAATTATAAAGGAATGGCATTAGAGTTACACTCTAAGCAATGATGAATTACATTCTTCCTTATGCCTACACTACCAACAGGAATGTAATTTGCATTAAATCAATCATTCACCAGATGAAAGGCTAACAATCAAGAAAAACATAACTCAATGGAAGCTTTCAGCTTCTTTTATTTTGCTAACATGTTTGTTTCAATGTGCAAGAATAGGTTCATCATGTTCGAGAATATTTTTATCAGATATGTGGAGAAAAATGGGCTCCCACAAGGGTAGATCCTAACATATCATAAGGACATCTCTCATTCACATTATTACATGAGTCATCAAGTATTATAGTCACCAAACGGGACTGCTGTAAAGCAATAACATCATAATGAAAGTAGTCTAATTCAACATGGTGAAACAGATTGAGCAGTTATCTTTTGCTCATCATAAACAAAGAAGCATGTTAAAAGAGCATTAATTGTATTTTTCATAGTTTAGTTTCAGCTATGTCTTTCATTCATATTTACTTTGATGAGGCATTGAGCCCTTTATGCTGAGAAGGAGAACAAGGTACTCGAACAAATCAATTGTTACACAGTCTACAAAAGACTCAAGAGAGATAGATTTGTAACAATATGGCATAGAATGAGCAGCAACTATGAAAAACAACATTAATTTCAAGGTGTAGCAATATACGCTTGAAGTAGACAGTCTTAGCAAGAAAAGGAGCATTTTATAGAGAACACTCTTGAAGGCTGGTACAAAATTGATTAAGTGAATAGGATTGTTGTTACAAGTGTTCATAGTGATGGAGATATGGTTACAAAAGTTTATGACAGTCATAAAGAACTGAAAAAGAATCCTTGACAGTAACTAGATCAAATGGAAACTCAGCTTGTACATTCAAGTTCATGTAATGACATTAAATCAAAAAGTAGTGATCAAGCATCCAAGAGCCATGAGATCTCACTATTTTCATGAAGGAAAATTTGTGCATAGGCATTAAGGATAACAACCAGGTAGAGGGGAGAGTTAAAGGTGCGAACAAGAAATAATCTTGTATAAGTAATGATGGCATCTCTACTAGGCAGGAAAAGCAACAACAGATTTGCAGGCATGAATGCGTAAGCTGAAAGGCAGACAACATGATAACAAGATAGTATAGTTTCATCTTTATGATCAAAGGAACATCATTGTGCTAGTATAAGAAAAGAGTTTTTTCTCAGCCTATGATTTGCAATAATTTCAGGCAGAAAGCTACAGAAAAATTACAGAAACAACAATAGAAGATGCACAGTGATAATGCCTTGCTTCAAAAAAGGTAAGGGTTTCAAAAAAACATCTACTCACTGAGACCACTTAAATTTTTTATCAAGCCGTGAGAATGTAGATAAATATATCAAAATACATGCTTGAAAATGATAGATACAGAGGTGTGCAATAAAGGGTTGATATTCAAACATCTGGAAGATGAAAAACTACTCATATATTTTTGTTCATATTGAATACAAATTGAGCATATTTTTGTGCAATAAGAGATGCAATGAAATCAACCATGGCGGTCTCAGAATATCCATCTAAAGGTTTTCAATTAAAATGCATATTTTTTAATGTTTTAGAAATACAAAATGCAAATACTTCACAATACCCAGTTGAAAAAATGTGATAGCTGCGGCCTCAATGTACATAGTTTTTTCTACTGGCTATGGCTATTAGAATGAATGAGGTTTCAACCATTGGAATAAGACAGAGACAAAGAAAAATTAATGCACAGGAATGAGAGACACCCATGTGAGGGTTTGTTCAAAAAATAAAAGAAGAGTGAAATGCTTTCCATAGGCCGAGCTTATGCCATTAGAATAGAAACCCTCATATGCCATCAGAATAAAAACTCTCGGAAGGATAAATACCATAAAAGTTTATTTTAAGTCTTCTCCTATCGGGTTACAAATAGTCTCAAATGGTGGCTTAAGCAATATGAACAAATGTGTCAGAATAGAAGATAATGAATGGAGGCTCAAAAGCAGAGGAAAAACCAATGCCTACCTCCTGTTTACGCTTCCATACTGCAAGAATGGCTGAAACAGTGCAAAAAATCTTCAGTTCTGAGCTTCAATAGAGTTTTTCATGGCGGCCACAGCTTCTTCTCAAAGTTTCTTCCTTGAGCAAAGACAAAGAAGTGAAGAATGTGAATGATAATTAGGGTTCGATACTTTTCTTGCCACTAATTCGAGTTTTTTGACTTTGGTCTTTGGAAAAACAAGAGAATGAGTTCATATTATTGTGCCATGGTATTGACTTATTTAAGTCATTTAACCTAATCATACTAAGGATGCCGTG
Organism: Sequoia sempervirens; assembly: GCA_007258455.2. Lineage (NCBI taxonomy): Eukaryota > Viridiplantae > Streptophyta > Pinopsida > Cupressales > Cupressaceae > Sequoia > Sequoia sempervirens. The sequence continues at coordinate 10,185 of VDFB02172953.1, read as the reverse complement.
AGTTTGAGTAAAGTCTATGAGCATAATGATAGTGGTCGGCCTTTTTCATATATACTTAGAGTTGAGGTTTTAAAAATATTTGCTAAGTGTTTATTCAATATTGCTGATGGTAATCGATGATTGTGAAGAGTTAACAATGATGTCAAGTATAATGTGCATGGTCACCAATAATGACTTAGTGGAGGATGCATAATTTTAAAAAAATATATGCTAAGTATGATTTATGAGGTGGAAAAACACGCTTTGCTAAATTAGCTTTATTCTTCAGTTTATTTGTATTATTCAATGTAAATGAATTAATTAAATGATGTGTTATAAATCATTTAATTAATTCATCATCTTAAAATACAAATAAAGAATGTTATGTAAAGCTGAGTCACAATTATAGGTTCAACTGAAGATTTGTCATGCAAGAATGGATTTTGAGTTATCATGGGCGAATTGATTAAAGCAAGGAAGATTTTTGCATGTTTTGGCCCACATTCAGAGATTTCCAGTTCAGATTGAGTTACAGATCAGTTGCATGTTTTATGACTGTGAGTTCGAGACTGAGTTCACTCATTTTTGCATGAGTTTGAACCTTATTTTCAAGGATTTTTGCTTATGCTCATATTTCACCTTGGAATTGTCATTTTCTCACTGAAATTGACTTTCAGTTACATGTTCATGCACTTTGAAGTGCATTCTCATTGTATATATTGAAAAAGTTTATCTTTTTCATTCTAGTTCTTTTTTCCTGCTTACACATACAGCAGTGAGGCATTGTAACTCAACTTTTTATTATTCAAACATTGTAATAGAGTTTATATTCAGTATAGTGTTTCCTTCTCAATACTTTCTTGAGTTTTATTGTCATATGAATGATTCGATTTAAACACTGTGATTTTATCTTGAATCCTTTGTTTTGTCTCATTGATGCTTTAAAAAGAAAGAAGATTTCATGTTATAATTCAGGTTGCATGTTGTGTTTAACAAAGATTTTAGTCATTTGTATCTGTGAAAATCTAGTTTTCCTCTTACAAACATTGAAACTTCAAACCTACATGTGAAATATTGATGAATTTCATGATGTTAATTGAATTGTGAAATAAATTTAGGACTTTATTGCAGCTGGTTATAGGTTTAGGATAGCAAATAGAATCACATAATTTTGGTGCAATCACCTCTTGTAGCTTTAGGATTTCAATTCAAGCAAGCTTTATATCTCTTTCCCAGCCAAATTAGTTAGTTTTAGGAGGTTTTCATCAGGGAACCAACCCTCTCTGGAGATTGATCCTTAAAATTAGGCAACCCACAGGCCTGATGATCATTCCATGTTTCAACATATTGTTGAATTTAACTATTCAAGCGTTCAGGTGCAATCTGTTTGACAACAATAACCTGCAAAAAAAGTGAATAAAATCACACTGATTTTCACGTGAAAAAAAACCATGAGACCATAGCTTGTTGCTTACTATTATGTTTTGATAGATTTTTTCCAAGCATCCATAGCTTGTTCAAAGGTAATTTTTATAAGCTTTTAGCCATAGCAGCAAGGCAGTGAATTGTTTGATAAAATGCTTTGGTAGACATGTATGAAAAATGTGGTAGCATAGACAAGGCAGTGAACTGTTTGAAAAAATGCCTCAAAGAAATGTGGTCTCATGGTGATGGAATGGCATGCCGAATGCCATGACAAGAAAATTATATGGATTGTCATGGCATTCCACCACCATTGAGACCACATTTCTTTGAGGCTTTTATTCAAACGATTCGCTTCATGTCTATACTGTGCTTATTATTATGCTTTGATAGATTTTTTCCAAGCATCATGCCAAGCTTGTTTGGAAGCACCTATTTTGGAAGCTTTTAGCCATAGGTAAAAAAGAAGGTGAGCTATTTGATAAAATGCTTTGAAGTAAAGCATGTATGAAAATGTGGTAGCATAGACAAAGGCAGCAAACTATTTGAAAAAATGCCTCAAAATAATGATCATGTGATGGAATGCCATGTGAATGCCATGACAAGAAATTTCTATGGATTGTCATGGCATTCCACCTCGTGAGACCACATTTCTTTGAGGCTTTTATTCAAAAAATTTGTTTCCTTTTCTATGCTATTGCTAATTATTATCCTTTGATATATTTTTTCCAACCATCCATAGCTTGTTTAGAAGCACCTATTTTAGGCTGTTTTAGCCATAGCAAGAGGAGTAAAAGCTGTTTTTGATAGAAATTCTTTGAAGTATACGTATATACAGAAAAATGTGGTAGCATAGACAAAGCTGATACATTTGAAAAAATGCCTCAAAGAAATGTGGTCTCATGCTGATAGAATGACATGAAAAATGCCATGACAAGTGAATTGCTATGGATTTTCATGGAATTCCATCACCAGGAGACCTCATTTCTTTGAAGAATTTTTTCAAATATTTCATTTCCTTATCTATGCTATTTCTTACTATTATGCTTTGATAGATTTTTTCCAAGCATCCATGAAAGCATTTAGGGAAAAGGCATATTTTGGGATTTTAGCCATAGCAGCAAGGAGGTGAACTATTTGATAAAATACTTTGGTAAACATGTATGAAAAATGTGGTAGCATAGACAAGGCAACGAACTATTTCAAAAAATGCCTCAAAGAAATGTGGTCTCATGGTGATGGAATGGCATGACAAATGCCATGACAAGAAAATTGCTATGGATTTCCATGGCATTCCACCACCATTGAGACCAAATTTATTTGAGGCTTTTATTCAAACACTATTGAATTTGGCTCCATTTTCTGACAGTCATTTGTCAGTCGTTCAACAAATCTTTGTCGGAAACGCGACGAAATGGCGAAAATATTTGCATTGCTCCTTTTTCGTCAAAAGGCCGATGACGAATTAAACGTCGAAATAACGGTGAAGAATCGTTGATTGTCGGCATCATGAAATGGCTTGTCCTTTCATCAGAATATCGACAAACACTTCATGTATCCACCGATGAATTACACAAGAAGTTCGTCGCCAATTCGATGAAATGGGCAAGGAGTAGCATCGCAACAACACCAGACGTTCGTCGCCATTTCAATGAAATGGGAAAGGAGTAGCATCGAAACAACACCAAAATTTCATCAAACATGCGATGAAATAGGCAAGTAGTAGTGTCGAAACAACACCAAGAGTTCATCGACTTTGCGACAAAAATACCAAGGAGTAGCGTCGGAAGAACACCAAAAGTTCATCACAAGTGTGACGAAATGGGCAAGGAGTAGCATGGAAACAACGCCAAAAGTTCATCGAAATTCTGATGAAATGGGCAAGGAGTTACGATGAAACCTTCTTCACAGCTATAGAAACTTCGTCAAACTTTTCTATTGATTCGTCAGTGGTTTTCGTCGAAATTGTGACGAAACATCATTTTAAAAAAAAAAAATATTCGTGTAAATGTACCATTCACGGTGATGGTGATCATAATCTGATTTGCATATTGGTTTGATTAAGCTGAAATGATGCATTTCTTATATTATTGAAAGTGCATTACCTTAGTAGGCTTCTCTTTGTTTTTTGAGAATAGTTTTAATATTCTCTATGGCCGTAGGGCCAACCAACGTGACAATGGAGCTCATTTGGCTTCCTCCCCTCACATCCTCTCAGATTCCCCATGCAATCCTTATAACACATTAATCATTCATTTCATCCATTAATAACATACCTTGTTCATTTCACCCATTAATAACATATAACATTCATTCATCCATTAATAACATATAACATTCATTCATTAACATATAACATTCATTAATTAACATATTCACATTTATTCATTAACATATAATATTCATTCTTTCAGTTTTTACATATTATCAAAAATATGGTTGTCATGATATGATTACAATCACTTTTTTTTTTTTTCTTTTTCAAAGCTACATAAAGCTGAAGTGGAGTATCATTTCTAAATCAATATCTATCCCCCCTTTAGTTGTTCTACCCTCTGCTTGTGATCTTAATGTATCACTAGTCATGCACTCATGGCCGTGGGCCTTGTATTTTGCAAGGGGGATCCTCTTGCAATAACAAAGAAATGTTAAAGTGATATGTTTTATTATTATTGTTATAAGTATTTCATTAATTAAAACAACATTAGAGTGGTTCTCTTTGCCTGGTGGGTCCACATCATGTTCACGAACTTTATTTATAGAATCATGCTCAACATGTTGAACACCCTCCTAAATCCTGATCTGCGGTTGAAACACGAAAGGTTACATTAATTAATACACCAATTTAAATTAAATATGTCTAAGAGAACATGAGGGTGGTCCTCTTTACTTGATGGGGCCACATCATGTTCCTGATCTTCTCTAGCCTGATCATACTCAACACGTTGATCATGTTCTACATGCTCTAAAGTTGAAACACAAAAGGTTACATTAATTAATACGCAATTTGCAATTAAATATGTTTAAAGAACTTTAGAAGTGGTCCTCTTTACCTGATGGGGCCACATCCTTATTCTGATCTTCTCTAGCTTTGATCATGCTCAACATGTTGATCACGCTCTACATGCTCTAAAATTACCGGGGATGCACACCTGACCTTCCTTGCGCACATTCCTCCCACCCCTCAGGTTTGCATTCCAATGCCAGCTAATGCGATATTATCATTTCTTAGATGTTTTAAAACAAATGGGCATGTAATTACTTTATGGTGGAAATTAATATTGAATAGATTGCACAAATTATTCAATTTTAAATAAACTTTATTGAGTTTATTTGCTCTAGCGTGTGTTGGATGCAATGGAAGATTGTGTTTGCAGATCAAGACTCTTAGGCGTTCAATACGGCTCCATATGAAAAGCCTTGCTAGAAGACAATGAGTCCTCTTCTCGGGAACTCTGTTGAATTGAGCCCTACATTTGTCGCGAGAAAGTCCTTAAGATTTTGCTTCTATGGTGTGATAAAACTAAAATTATTTTCAATTTATTATAATTTGGATGCAATATTTCATTTATTGATACTTACAATTCATGCAGCTAATTTCATATAACCACCAGAGCCAAGTTTGTGTTTCCCATGCTTTTCTAGTCTTGCCTTTGTTGCCTTTGAAGTGTCGAGCAGCCTATGTAAAGTTTGAAATACGTTAGATTATGTAAAAAGAAAGAGTAATCAGTATATAATTACATTTTTGATAGTATCACACATAGCATAATACTTTTTAAAAAAAATTAATGGCATTTCCATAGCATACATACATTAAGAGAAAATAAAATGCAGATTTCAATCCATGAATTATAGAAAATAGATTTTTGTCGGTTATATTCATATCGCTGATTACATTGCACAAAACATACTACAACTACATAAATATCAGATGGTGACAGTTGTCTATGCTACCACATTTTTCATACATGTCTACCAAAGCATTTTATCAAACAGTTCACTGCCTTGCTGCTATGGCTAAAAGCCTAAAATAGGTGCTCTCAAACAAGCTATGGATGCTTGGAAAAAATCTATCAAAGCATAATAGTAAGCAATAGCATAGACAAGGCAGTGAACTATTTCAAAATGCCTCAAAGAAATTTGGTCTCATGGTGATGGAATGCCATGAAAATCCATAGCAATTTGCTTGTCATGGCATTTTATGGCATTCCATCACCATGAGACCACATTTTTGAAGCATTTTTTCAACAATTAATTACCTTTCTATGCTACAACATTTTTCATACATGTCTACCAAAGCATTTTATCAAGTTCAACTTCATGCTATGGCTAAAAAGTAAAACCTAAAATGTGTGCTTTCAACAAGCCATGGATGCTTGGAAAAATCTACCAAAGCATAATAGTAAGTAATACCTATAGACAAGGCAGTGAATTGTTTGAAAAATTCTCCAAAGAAATGTGTACCTCACGGTGATGGAATGTGCCATGACAATCCATCGCATTCTTTCTTGTCATGACATTCGCCATGGCATTCCATCACCATGAGATGACATTTCTTTGAGATATTTTTTTCAAGAAGTTCACTGCCTTGTCTATGCTACTGCATTTTTCATACATGTCTACCAAAACATTTTATCAAACAGTTCATTACCTTGCTGCTATGGCTAAAAGCCTAAAACAGGTGCTTTCAACAAGCTATGGATGCTTTGGAAAAAATTTTTATCAAAGCATAATAGTAAAGCAAATGCAACCCATGGTCTCATGGTTTTTTTGCAATCTAAAATCGTTTCCTGACTCTTTTATTCACATTTTTTTGCAGATTTTAAAGCCGTTTTTTTGGCGATTTTGCAATTTGAAACGGAAAAAAATCATTGACCAAAAAGTCAATGATTTTTTCAAAAAATCAGGGAAAAAATCGTCCAGCCTGCAGTTTTTTTAAAAATCATGATTAATCAGGATTTTTTGCAGATTTGTGCTTCTATATCACATACCTTCCTTGGCCCAGTGGTGTCTTTCCTTTTTTCTTTTCAGCCTTCTCCTTTCCATCGAACACCAGGTCCTTCCACTCCCTCTCTGGAATCATGGGGGGACGCTCGTACTTTTTGTTCTTATCTAAATGTGACCTATATTGGTCCCTCGCATACTTTAGATAGGTACCAGCTTTCTTAAGGACCTTGGTTCGGTTGAATGTTTTATCATCAAACAACACAACTAAACGGTTAATGAGCTCATCTTTTAAATCTTCATTTTGGGCATTCCACCATGTATGTATGGTGGGCCCGAAGATCTCCAATGTAATATCACTTAGATCTATATAAAAAATATCATTTCCTACAAAATGATAATGGGATCAATAGTCTAAAAAGAACGATCAATAAGTAAATTTCAATTGGATTATATAGAATAATAATTAAAACATTTTAAAGTACCTGGGACCTTCTCTATCTTTATGGGAATGAAATCCTTGGTCACCACAAGTGTGATTGGCAATGTTCTTGTACTAGTAATACGGGAAGATCCAGGAAATGCTGCTAAAACATCACCAGTACTAGTGGCCTCTGCATCCCTAGGTACATGTCCTAAAGCATGTTCTGGTATTTGTTCACTACCAGAGGGTGCATTAACAGATGCCTGCATGGTATGTGTTGCCAACATTTTAGATGACAATATAGGCACGGTTCATGGGGTCAGATAATGTGATGTATTCGTAGGAAGATCAGGATGGACACTTGTACCAACCCTTACTCCTCGGGAAGCACTTGCAGTACCCTGATCATGGCCAGGAGCATCATGAGGAGGAAAATAACCATGTAAAAACAACACATATTTTAGTTCATGACATAAAAGAGTACAAAATATAAAACCATGAATAAACTTATGTTATAATTAAAGACCTCATGACAGCTTACTTGCAATTTTTGTAATCTCTCTGTCAATACTTTAACCCTCTCTCTTAGCTCATCTGTTTGAGGCATTTTGAACATCAAGTTAGTCATTTCTTCATTGCTTTTTTTCATGAGCTTCTTTATCGTATCGAAAGGGTTTGTTGAATAAGCCATGTCATCATCACAAAATATTGACTGCACCTCACTATGGATGCTCTCCTCTACTACTGGTGCCTTTCCCCGATCAGTCGACTGCAACAAGAATATTAAAAACATTATCGAAATTAACCCAAAAAACTTATGAAAAAAAAATAATAATAAAACATTTTGCTCATATCTAATTTGTACAATTACAATGAGGTAAACCTGTCGGGTAGAAGCACCTGAAGATACATCGCGATCTGTGCTCTGGGCCAGAGCCTTCTCCATACGATCAATGTCCCCCTATGACAAAAATTAAATATAAAAAAACATTACCAAAATGAAACCAATAGACTTATGAAAAAAACATAAGAATAAAATGGTATATTGGAGTCATTAATTGGAGGTTGGGTAAAATGGTACATAGTACATACCACCCCCATAGTAATTGTGTTTGTAACTAAGCAATTCAAATTGTAATCGATTACCAACTCTTCCCTTGTAGTTATTGATTTTATCGCACATACGAATACATGGTTTCCCTCGCGCACCTCGAATATGCAATTAGGTTGCTTATTTGTTGACCCAGGACATGTACTTTTTATAAACCCTACAATATTCCCTAATGCTTTTGGCCTTCAGTCAATGTACATAGCCACTCCTTTATTTTGATCCTTATCTTTTAGTTGTATATAATTTGCTAACAGTGCATACCTACGCATACTTCATGTATATCGAACCAGTTGCATCCAATCTTTGTAACTGTAACAGGGTCCAACATACTTCATCAATTCAATAACTTTTTCATAACAGACCTTTATGTCATCCATGCAAAATAGGCCCAAACCATGTAATGATGATGGTGCTATGCGATATATCCTCACGTTGACACAAAAATTGGTTTTTATTGGAGGAAGTTCCTTGGGTACCCATTGTTTCCGTAGATGTTTGTACCTCAAGGGAACCTCAACGCCGCCTATGCTCTCATCATCATAAGAACATGACCCCCCTTTAGCAAGAAAAAATTCCATGCATTTACAAAATTTTCTTCTAATCTTTTGACCTCTAGTTGATCTCCCTCTTTTAGACATACTACATCTCTCGCTTTCCTCTTCTCTTCCTGAATTTCCCTCGCTCGAAGAAGACAGATCTGAAAAATACCTATTTGGTGGTACCTACACTCGTAAGGATGTTGGATGAAGTTCTTTCATGGTGATGTGATCCCAAGGTGACATTATGATTAATCTATCATTTCATCGCTAGAATTTCACAGGTTATCAGGTAATCATGTCTTGATAGATTGCAAACTATTGTTACTACTGTCCAAATGTGTCCATCACAAATCAAATCTACTTAATGTTTTAACTCCCAAACTTTGTAACAAGTGCTAAATGTGACTATGGTCCACCAGTTACACAAGCAAGGCCTCAAATGTATTCTCTAATTGTAATCAAAGGACTTTTTCTCTTCATTCAAGTAAATAAACTTGAAGGGAAACACCACCAAGTGGTTTATTGGACACCTACATGACTAAAAATAGCAGAAAATTTACATTTAATTTCCATATGTCTAAGTGGTTAATGGGGAGGGAGTGTGTACTAGGCCTAGTTAATTCATCATAAGTTTACACTTTGGAAATAAAAAAAATTTAAGTCATATTAAATTTTCCTATGTCTAATTGCTAGGAGATTTTTGGTATGTTTTAAGGTAGGATGATTGATGAAAGAGCCCAAAGACTAGCCTTTCTCCATGGTATCCAGGTACACATAGCAGCGGTCTTCTCTTATACGGTTGGACATGATTTAAAGAACTTAGCTAGAATTATTCATTTAACCTGTTTTCTCAAAATGCCATCATTGGAAAAGTATGATCAAATTCTTCTATTATGAAGAATTGGTCTATGTGCCTCTAGTAATCACTATAAATGTTTTTAAGGAGAAAATGACTAATTGTATCAGGTAGGAGAGAATCAGCTTTGAGTTCTTCAAAGATTATATTCCTCTATTCATAATTTTTACGGGTTGTGTGTGGAGGAGGTTATCACTACCAAGAAGGGAGGAGACCTTTTCTTGTATTCTTTTATAATTTTCATTATTCTTATTTTATTTTACACCCTTTACATTTACAAATACACATACATATGCATTTTACTATTTCATTTATTTCTCATTTAGTTTAATAGTTTGATCGATTTCATATTATATGTGTTGAAGACTTTGGAATTTCAATTACATTAATTTATGGATATGTTGTATCTATAAAACTACAAAACCATATGCTCTTTGCATTTACACTTGCATTTAGAAATACACATTTATATACATAGATATAGATTTCTTTAATAATATGTTGCATTTATTGTTCTAGGAGAGCATCTAGTAATTACATTTACATTTACATTTAAAAATACATATACATGCCACATATATGTGTGTGTGTGTATCATTTATATTCAAGGTTCTAAAACAACCCATTAGGTATGTACATGGATAAAATTCATAAAACTGTGATCTCCATACATGTTTTGTTGAAACCTAGGCTTGAAACCTCCTTCCTCATTTCACATGCCTTTCTTCACAAAACCCTTGAGGACAACAACTATACCTTCTTTATTTCTCATCCTATGCCCTATTCATGCATTCTACAATTACAACAATATGCATGGGGCCTCTTACACAAGCTACAAGAATCAAAAAAAGTGTAAGAGCCCCTTTTATATCATAAGCTTGACTAAACCCTAAAAATAGGGTAAATTCCG
>VDFB02172952.1:0-65535 GCA_007258455.2 Sequoia sempervirens | reverse complement strand
TGTTCAAGAAGTGGCCAAGGATTTTTGGTAATTCTCTCTTGCTCTTATCTATTTGTGAATAGATTAGATTACTTTTTTCATTTGCTATTTGTGGTGTCAGTTCTCCTCCTCAAGTGGGGATTGTTTTACCACTCTTTATGTGTTTAATTTTTTTAATCTCTATCTATCTAGCTATCCATGGAGGTGGGAACACTAGAATAGGGGTTTGATTGTGGCAAGCCTCAAAACAGCCCCAAAATTTTTCCTTGGCTATCTTGTGTGTAGGTTGTTGGAGTGGAGCTCAAAAAAATATTTTAAGCGCTCAACCATTTGTAAGTTCTCTCTTGTCTCTTCTTTGTGCTTTGCATTGCTTCCTACTTTCTATTCATTTATTTTATTGAATAGACCTTGGATCTGTGTATGATAGTAGGATTTTAGCTTTTCTATCCAAAGGTTTGAGTTCTTTGTTTACCTTGGATGCCAACATGTCATTTGGACTCCATTGTGTCGCACTTGCAACTTGATATCGCACTATAGTCTTCTGGCCAAGAGCTATCCCTTTGGAGGAAAAAATCTTGAAACTGTGCTCTCTCAGATTCTGAAGCAGTCTTCTAGAATAATTAGTTTGTATACAATCTTTTTTGTAATTTCTTCATTCAACAACATTTGAGGTGGTTAAGGGGAGTTCGCTCCCTAGAATTCTCTTGAGAACGAAGAGAGTCGTGAGTAGCGAATCCCCCTTATCTCACACCATTGTCTGAAACTAATGTGGAAGGGAGACCAAAGCAAGCAATAATGTGTTCCAATATGAAATGACAAATTGCATCAGTGGTTGTGGAAAGAAGAGGAATGGCCTCCACCCATTTTGTGAAATAATCTATCGTGATGATTATAAATGTATGTCCAAAAGAAGAAGGTGGGGATATTTTTCCAATGAGGTCCAAACCCCAAACCAAAAATGGTCAAATAGGAATTTGAGCACAAAGTTCAAAAGTAGGAGCGTGGATCCAATTGTTATTCTCTTGACATTTATGACATCTCTTAACATGATAAAAGCAGTCTTGTTCCATATGTCGCCAAAAATATTCCATGTGGATTAACTTTTGAACCAATGATCTTCCCAGAAAATGCCCCCCACAAGCACTAGCATGAGCTTCCTCAAGGGCTATAGGGATTTCTGATTGTTTAAGGCATCTAAATAAGAGACCATCAAAGGATCATTTATACAATACATTGGCTAAGATTATGTATCTAGTTGCAAGTTTTTGAATATGAGCTCTAGTTTTATTAGTGGTTGGATTAGGAAAGGTACCTTATTTTAAGTAATTGAATATCGATTTGTGTACCATTCACCAGAGACTTCAAGATTGGTCACTAATGCTTCTTTTATCTTTTCATCTATCAATGGTTTTATGATTGTATGCATGAAAAATATGAAGTCGATAGAAGGATCTTTAGGAGACATAAGGGAAGCAACACTTTCCATTGCATCTGCATGTCGATTATCCTTTCGCAAAATATTATCAATAGTATACAATTCAAAGTATTTTATCAATGCCATTGCAAGGTATTTATATTGGGATAACTTATCATGTTGTGCTTAATATGATCCATTTATTTGTTTAATGACCAATTGAGAATCACCAAATATATGAATGTGTGGAATACCTGAGGATAAGGTTGCACATATTCTAGCAATTAAGGTCTCATATTCTGCAATGTTATTTGTGCATAGGAAGTTTAAACAATAAGCTAAGGGAATAGGATTTCCCAAAGGTGGTATTAATATAACCCCTATTCCAAATCTAGTTCGACACTTAGAACCATCAAAATATAATTTCCATGTTTCCTTTTCAGTTTTCAACACACTTTCATCAAGGAATCAATCATGATTAAGTGATGTTAATAGTGAAGGAGCATTAGCTAAATGGTTGGTCAAGGCTTGTCCTTTTATTGATTTTTGGGGGATAAATTTAAGATCAAACTCAATTAACAACATAACCCATTTAGCTAAACGTCCAGAAAAATATGTTTTCGCAAAAAGGTTCTTCAAAGGATCAAACTTTGTAACAACATGCACTTCTTCATTTAATAAATAGTGTCTCAATTTACTAGTAGAAAACACAAGATCCAAACATTATTATTCTATTGTTGTGTATTGGGCTTCATAATCAATTAAATTCTGACTAATGTATTAAATAGGATGCTCTTTGCCACTATCATCTTGTTGAGCTAATAATGTTGCTAAAGAATGAGTGGATGCTAATATGTAAAGAATGAATGGCTTTCCTTGAATAGTAGGTTGCAAGATAGGAGGATTAGCTAGATATTCTTTTAAATTTTCAAAAGCCTTTTTACAATCCTCATTCCATTTAAACTCTAACTCCTTATTAAGAAGTTGGGTAAAGGGGAGAGTCTGATCTGCCAGTGATGCCACAAAATGATGGATTACTTGAATATTTCCTTGTAAACTACACAATTGAGAAATATTTTTAGGAGGTGGCATATTTATAATAGTATTAATTTCTTTGTCTCCACCTCAATGCCTCTATGTGACAATATAAAACCTAATATTTTCTGACTATCCACACCAAAGACACATTTCTTCAGGTTTAACCTCATGTTATACTTATGAATTCTTTCAAAAATCTTACGAAGGATTTTGACATGATCTTGATGAGTCAAAGATTTAGCCAAAATATCATCAACATAATCTTTCAAAATGTTGTGGATGAAATCATGAAATATTAGTGTCATTGCTCTTTGAAATGTTGCTCGAACATTCTTCAATCCAAAAGGCATAAAAACCTAGCGAAATGTTCCCCAAGGTATATTAAAAGTTGTCTTATATTGATCTTGAGGGTTGATGAAAATTTGATTATATCCTGAAAAACCATCCATGAATAAAAATAAAGCATGGCCCACAGTTGAATCCACTATCATGTCAATATTAGGAAGAGGAAAGTCATCTTTTAATGATTCTTTATTCAAATCATGAAAATATGTACACATCCTAATATGATTATCAGGTTTTTCCACTGCTACAATGTTGGATATCCAAGCGGAATAATCAATCTAGGATGAATGAAACTAGCATCTAAGAATTTTTCAATTTCAAATTGCACTAATAAAGTTATCTTAGGATTCTTATTTTGTATCTTTTTTCTTACAGTTTTAGCATCTTTTTCAAGAATAATGTTATCTGTGACTATCTTAGTATCAATACCTGGCATATCCAAATATTTCCAAGCAAAGATTTTATGAAAGTCGTGTAATAATTTTGCATGATCTTTTTGTTCTTCATCATCAAGAAATTTTCCTCTTTGAATCACCTTATCTTTGTTAGATGTATCCATTGGTATGTTGATTGTATCTCCCACAAGTAATGTACTTTAATCTATAATTTTAGGAATTTGTTCATCTTCTTCTTGTTCAATATCACTTTTTTTCTTTTCTTCACCAAAATATCCCTTATTTCTTAAAGTACAAGTGAATGTTTGTTTGTGGTGGTGAGTTGGTAATTTATCATGAACTCCCAAAATTTCTACTAAAGCTTCATCTTTTTGAAAAACATCCAATGTTTCATCATCACTTGTGGTATCTATTAAGTTAGGATGCTTCAATGTAAGATTTTTCCTAGGGGATCCCTGCATGATAGTGTTGATATTAAGTGAAGGTTTTTTTATTCTTTCGAAGGACAATATCCAAGACCACTTTTTATTTCTTGTACATTAGGCTCTATAGGAACATGAATTCCTTGTTCATTCACACCACATGCTTCTCCATTATAGCCAAGTTTTTTCAAGAGTTGATATCCTCTTCCATAAAGAGCTTCCATTGCTTCCAAGGATAGGGTTTGTTCATGATCAAGCTCATCATAATTTTTCATGTATTTTGTGTCTTCTTCTTTGTTAGAATTTGTCAACTTGGATGCTTGTGATGATTCTTCTCTATGTTTTGTTGACATTATCATTGTTTATTTTTCCTTTTTTGATTCTTTCATTGTGATCATATACTGTCCCATGAATGTAGGTGTAAAATCCAATGAACCCTAATCATCATCTAATAGTTTTTTGATTGACAACAAACACTTCTCTTTTTCTTCTTTTTAGACAGGTTCAAATTTTGAAGTTGGTATCAATGTTCTCAAAGGACTTTTCATTACTTTTTTCAATTTGCAAACAAGTTTTAGAGTGAGGATCAACTTTGAGCATGTAGACCTTTTTTTGATAGGTATACTTCATTAATTGGTGAAGTGTTGAAGGGATTCCATTCATCTCATGAATTCAAGGTATTCCTTCATGGGTTCGTTGTAATCCTCATCATTTTATTTATCAATCCAAGGTGGTGTCCATGGTTGTCTGCAAGAGAGAAAGTAGAAAACTTGTTTGACAATCTATTCTACTTGCAAAAATAAATCCTATTTGCATGAAAGGGAACTAATATAAGGAACACTTGAAAGAATTGAAAAGGATGAACTACTTCACACTTTCTAGAAATGAAAAGCTTGCTTGAATTCAAATTTACTCTAGAAAGTTGGAAATACATTGCTGGAAATGAAACTAAAGCTATCCTATTTCCTCAAGCTAAAACAAGCCTTTCTAATCCCCCCCTTTTCTTCAATGATTACATTGTATATATAGAATTTATATTCTATATCTATCCAACCAATCCACTAAGAATGTGGATCCAAGATCATATTTCTAAGGGGTCTTTTACAAAACTCTAAAAAAAACTAAAGTTATTGTCCTCCATCATGCCACCTTTGTCTCAGCCATTTTCTATCACGTACTACTCCTTCCTTGATGCAAATCATGCCAAATTCTTAAAATTATTTTTATCCCTTCCAATCTACTTTTCAAATCATTTTTATTTTTTGAATTTCATTGAGAAATGAGGGAGATATCGCAATTTTATTGAGACTACGTTTTCCATAATTTATGGGTGCCTGATTTGTAGGAAGTCTTCAAGTGTTGAACGTGAATGAAGAAATTATTCTTTAGTTCATTCAAGAAAATCATTGATCCTTAGCATGAATAAAATGCTATAATCATGCAAAAAAATTTGAGTGATGTGGTAACTTGAGTTATCTTTGGTGGAAGTAGGAAGCATGAAATTTAATAATTGTGAGAGATCTTAAAACTCGACATGAAACAAATACTCATCCCATTAATTTAGGAATGATTGATGCTCCATGATTTTTCATGAATGTAGGAGTGTGTTGGGATTCTTCACTATCTTCTCATTATATTTTCAAAGCCTTCTGAAGTTGCAGGAGTTAACTTCTTTAAGTTTTTAGAGCTCTCTACTACAAGTGTCTATGAAGCTCTTTATTGTTATGAATTATTCAATAATGTATTCACCTGCATTATGGCATCTTACACACACTTATGAAGTGATATTAGAAACAATTTGGATCACATATATTACCAAAAATAAACCAAACATTTACTTTATATTCTACTTTAAACAAGCTAAAGAACTTTCAATCATTACTCAAATCCACTTTAACACTAATGCATTATGAAGAAATATATGATTTTATTTGAGAAAATATGAGACAATTTATGGTCTCATCATCTCCCCCACACCTAAAATGTTTCAGGTCCCTCTGCAACTCATAATGAACCTTCAAATTCAAAAAAATCATTTTTTTAGTAGTTGCTATGGGTAGCTCCTGACAGCTCTTGAACAGTTCCAAAATAGCTCTAGATAGGTTCAAATTGCTCCTTAAATCTTAGAATTGCTTTTAATTTTTTTTATTTTAGCTCCAAACAGCTCCTGAACAATCCATAAATCTCAAGATATGCTTTTAGGTACTTTTTCTTCTTTTTTTTGAGTGTGGATTGAGTAAAATGAAAGAACTTTAAGTTGAATAAGAGTAAAATAATAAAGTAAATACCTGATTTTATCTTAGTTTTCCATGCAGCCATCATGCATGAATTGTACTTCACTTTCTCAATGTTGCATGCAAAGAATTTCTTTAACTTTTGAGAGTTGCAACCTAGTCTTGTACATTGAATACCAACTCAGATTGCTTCATCATTATTTTTGTTGCACTAACCAGTCATCCATAATGCCAAAATATCTGCTACAATTTTTTAGAGCAGCAACTTTTATAGAAAAGTACATGCTTACAGCCTTAGAGAAGAGGAAATATCAAGTGCAAAGCACTTATTTGCAAAAATAAAACATACCCTAACCTACTCTACTTAATGATGTAGAGAGGTTACACAACCATTAATTGGTTCTGAAAAATATCCTTCCTTTCTCAAAGTATGTTTCCATGCGTTCAATTTTTTGAGAGAAGAGGATGAAAAGAATATGAAAAAAAATTTGAAACTCAATGTTGAACACCTTCCTTTGAAGTGGAAACCTTCTCCATGATTTTTGATTCTACCAAATACATGGGATGATTGGAGAGATCTTACAATCCTTCCTTCTAATTTGTTCGATGCATGACTGGAAACAACTCCTTTTTCTTCAAATCTTTGATTGGGAAGCCCTCCTTTGACTTCAAAAATCTGATTGGGCAGCCATTCTTGGACTTTGAAGGCCTCCAAATAAGTCTTTTTTTTGCAAAATTTTGTAACGAAGATAAGATCTCTTCATTGTATTTTGCACCTCTTGCAAGCAATAATCCATCAATTATTTCCTTAAAGAAATATCATTTGTTAGGGTTTGGAGTGATTGTCTTCCAACTAAGGATATTTTTAAAAAAATAGCAAGTTTTCCCCTTAGATCCAAAATTTTGGGGTTTTGATTTTGTATTTTGGGGGGATTTTGAAAGACAAATCCTTCTGGAAGAACTTCTAAATCTGAAAGGATGCCAATTTGGCTTTCCTAATTCCCTAATGACACCTATCCCCAACAATGGTGCCAAAAATGATGAGGTCATTGTAATCCTCATCATTTTAATTATCAATCCAAGGCAATTTCCATGGTTGTCTGTAAGAGAGAGTAGAAAACTTGCTTGATAGTCTATTGTACTTGTAGAAATAAATCCTATTTGCATGAAAGGAAAGTTGCATGAAAGGGAACTAATCTAAGGAACACTTGAAAGAATTGAAAAGGCTAAACTACTTCACACTTGCTGGAAATGAAAAGCCTACTTGAATTCAAATTTACTATAGAAATTTGGAAATACATTGTTGGAAATGAAACTAAAACTATCTTATTTCCTCAGGCTAAAACAAGCCTTTCTAATCCCCCCTTTCTCCAATGATTACATTGTATTTATAGAATTCATATTCTATATCTATCAAACCAAATCACTAAGAATGTGGATCCAAATTTCTCTTGTTGTTTGATATGTTGCATTTTTCTTTTCTAGACCTTGCATTTAATACTTGTTGAAGTAATAAAATAGTTTATGCTATTTTCCATAGGGCATTGTTGATTGTTCTTTTGTGGCCTTGAATAAATTATTTGATTTATGGTTTTTGTGTAGTGGGGATGGTTGCAAAGTAATAAATTAGTTCATGTTCTTCTTGATAAGGCATTCTTAGTTTTTTTTTTTTGTGTTTAAAGATGGTTCTTATTTTTCTAGGCCTTAATAAGGATTTGTTAGAATGGCAGTCTGTTTATTAAGTGTGAGATGAAACATTGGTCTTGCTATTGATTATAGTGGCTGACCAAAAATGCATTTCCCACCACCATAATCAATGGTGATATGGATGATTTTTATTACACTTAATGTGGAGGCCGATGTGCATATAAATGTTGTCTACATCTAATTTCACATAGATACATAAAAAAATAATCCAGCATCATGCATTGGATGCATATCTAAGAATTTTCTATTTGGAAATATACACAGTAAAAAAGTACATGTAGAAATGTATGTACATGAGATTAGATGTAGACAATATACACTCTTCCCGCTTGCTTCAAATACACCTCTTCCCACTAGATTTCCTGTAAAAAATTGGCAAAAAATAATCACAGGCAACACTTTTCTTTTGCTTTTGCAACCATTTCCCCATGCAAAAAACACAAAATAACCTCTAACCACCTACACAGAAGTGGTTGTTATACAGATATATCCATAGGTGGTCTTCAAACAAAAGAATGTTGTATGTGTCTAATGTCAAAAACACACAGACCTACAGCTAGGAAATATAAAATCAAACAGAACAAAATGACTCCTGCTCTCGACCCTATCACATCGAGTCATTGAGCTTGATGGGCTCTCACCAAACCTCTGAGCAAGAACATACATTGTTCACCACTCTAATCAATGGTGAAATCAATCTTCCTTATTACACTTACTATACAGTCTACCATTCTAACAACTCCTTTTTTGAGGTTGAAAGAAATAATAACTAAAAATGTGTATTTAATGCATGCAATACATATATACATGCAGCTGCAAAAAAAAAGCTACACTGATATATATATATATATCAAGTTAGATGCACATATATACACATTGTTGATTGTACTCTACAAAAGACACATGAGAAACACACAGAAAAACCCACAAAAAACACACGAATTCACAGTAACAAACCAACACAAAAACAAACAATATTGCCTTCCACCCATCATGACTACACAGAAACCATAAACGAAACAATATAGACTAAGCTACAGAAGAAGAATCAACAATGCCCTTTGGAAAATAACATAAAGTGTTTTCGAAAGACTCGAGTAACGGTTTTTTCAATATGCACCTCTTCCTGCTTGCTCCAAATGCACCTATTCCCACTTGCTTTCTCTCCACTCACTTCTTTCTCCACTACCTATAAAAAAAATGGGAAAAGAATTATTACAACCAACACTTTTGTACTACTTTGCAACCATCACCCCATCCAAAAAAACACAAAATAACCTCCAACCACCTTGACAAAAATTCTACAGCTGATTATCACACTTGCACCTTCAGAGAAGCTTTCCCTCCTCACAACTATCTAAACCTTCGGAGAAGCTTTCCCTCCTCACTCACAACTATCTAAACCTTCAGAGAAGCTTTCCCTCCTCACTCACAACTATCTAAAAAGGTGTATTTAACGCATGCAATACATATATATGCAGCTTCAAAACAAAAGCTACACTGATATATATCAAGTTAGATGTACATATATATGCATTATTGATTGTACTCTATAAAAGACATTGAGAAAAACACATGAATTCATAGTAAAAAACCAATGCAAAAACAAACAATATTGTCTTCCACCCATCGCGACTACATGGAAACCATAAACAAAACAATATAGACTAAGCTACAAAAGAAAAATCAACAATGCCCGTTGGAAAATAACATAAATTGTTTTCAAAAGACTCAAGTAATGGTTTTTTCAATATGCACCTCTTCCCGCACCTCTTCCCACTTGCTCCAAATGCACCTATTCTCACTTGCTTTCTCTCCGCTCACTTTTTTCTCCACTGCCTACAAAAAAATGGGCAAAGAATTATCACAACCAACACTTTTGTACTACATTGCAACCATCGCCCCATGCAAAAAAACACAAAATAACCTCCAACCACCTTGACAGAAATTCCACAACTAATAATCACACTTGCACCTTCACAGAAGCTTTCCCTCCTCACTCAAGACTATCTTGAACAACAAGGTAAACCTAGAGAGCAACACCCAACAATGCCTTATCAAAAATTGCACAGACATTCGCTATGTTTTTTAAGGGTTTTAAGGGTAGGTGTTACAACCATCACCACTACACGGAAACCATACAACAATTAATGTTGATGTCATTTCACTGGCCTTCTCTATCGTCGCGCCAAACATTTTTTATTTAAAAATAAAAAAATAATCTGCCATTGGTTTTGCATGGGTTTGTGTAGTGCCCCTCCATTCTCACTATAGATGTGCAAGAATTTTGACTTTGAAACTTGAAGACGAAGGTAAAATAATGAAATTTAAAGGACATGAACTTCTATTAGTGCTTTGGTGAGTATGATGTATATTGTCATATTATTATTATTATGCAGATATTTACTTGGATAGTTAGTGATGCAGTAATATGTTTGTTAGGATAAGTGGAAAGAGCGGCATCGTACCATTGGGCGTATGAAAGACATACGAACATGAGATACGATTGCTAGAGTTTTTTTCCTAGTGCTTCGGCTATTATGCAAATGTGTTCTAATTTGTATGTTGAATGAATAGGTACTAGGCTACATCTCCACCTAAATTAGCAGGTTTGAGTGTGCATTTAATCCCAATGGTGGTTGAGGAGACAACATCTAGGCCCAAGTTATAACCTAACCCTAGCCATTGTCCCCAATTAGGGACAATTGATTCAGTGTGTGACCACCTTTTTCAGGTTGTCATGGGACAATGTCCGATCTCTTTTACCTTATGGTTGGAGTGTTGCATTTATGTGAATGTTTCTTATGGACTATGTGATTGTTTAATTTTGTTGTTTTGTCTTGGTATTAAACCCTGTGGTTAGTTGGGTTGTTATGATTGTGATTTATGTTATTTATGTTTTGATGTGAATGTTTCTTTCATGTGGAGTTATTTCACAGTTTATGTCTAACTTTGGTTTATGAATTATTTAAGTGAAGTTAGATATTGGGTCAATCATGTTAATTGTTATTAATGTGTTGAAGTGTGATATAATATTATTCATAGGTGATATATGTATTTATGTTAATAAATCATAATATTTTTATGCACATCTTAATATATTATTATTTTGAAGAATTGATTATTTAATTTTTGTTTATTATTATCAAGTATTGTGTTTATTGATTATTTAGTATATGGTTATTATTTATTGAATAATGTTTGTTTTACTTTTGTTTGAATATAATTTGTTTTATTAACATTATTGATTCATTTTATTAAAATGGTCACTTAATTTATGTTTTACGAAGTCTTTATGTAATTTTAATGGTTCAAAATGTTTCCTAGGTGATAGCGTTATGGGTTAGAGGTATTTTTATTTCATTAAATCTCATTTTTCAAGTCCTAAACCTACTATAATTACTTCTTTTTGAAAAGTAACGAAAATGGAAGTAGAAAGAGTCATTGCATGGGCAAGTGAAGATAAAGAGCCAATGCATGGGCAAGTGAAGAGAAAGAGCCAATGCATGGGAAGTTATTTGATTATTTTTAGGAGGTTATTTTGGAGATAGAGTTCATTTTTTATTTGGGGGTTTTGGGAGTTCATTTTGTTTTGAATTCTTCATTTCCTGAAATTTTTTTCCATGGTTGAAAAGATGAAGAAGCAATGAGAAAACTGTTGCAACTTTGGGGTTTTGAGAGTTAAAGTTTTCGGAGCTCGGCATCAAATCTCTATCATTGTCAGGCAATGGATCCAGGTTGGATTTTAAGATATTTTGTTTAATTTTATTTTTGTGGGTATGAATAATTTGATTAATTTATTTTCTCTTTAATTTTTAAAAATAAATATTGGATAGTTTTTTGTGTGTGAATGAAACATTTATTTATTCTACAATAAAAATCAATACATATTTATTATTCTTGTTCTTTACAGTAAAAATGTTTGATTGCGTTGCTCATAAATCTATTTTTACAAACTGGGTTGGTGAGATTTTTAAAGGGTTTTTTCATCTCATTGTCCTTTAAATTCTATCCAAAAATCTCAGAAACTCAAATCATATTTTGTGAGATATGGTTGAAACACGGGACTGCTATCAAATTGCTCCTCTATGACTGCAAATATCTTTATTTCTCCCTGTAAACAGTCAATGGAATATTGAAATTTTAGATTTATAGGGGTTTGAAAGGGCTTAAATTAATTTTAAGTTTTTTTTAATATTTTATTTTGGATAAGATCTGGTTGTTGAGTTACTCATTTTGTCATTTGACTATAATCGAATATTGTCGAAAAGAGGGTTTTATGGGAGCTGTATGTTGTTTTGTATTTTATAAATTTATGATTCACTTTTGGTCAATTTTGTCTACATTGTTGAGTAGTCGACGACTAAATCTGAAATGGGTATTTTACATATTTTGATTTCGAGTTGATATGACTATTTTATGGATGTTTTATTGTTGACAGATTTGATTGTTGTCAACTGAGAATTAGTTCAGTTTTAAAAGTTGTATTAGAAGGTATAACTATATTATTTGATCTGTATTCTGTTGTACCATTTTTTATTTAAATGTGTTTACTATTTGCATGTTATAAATCATTTCATATTTGTGAGATCTTGTGTTGAAGCTTCTGCATGTGTAAAGATCACTTGTACCAAAGTTGTGTATTGTTGGTTTTGGCTATGAACTGCTAAGTTAAAGTTGGTTATCATGTTATAATACTATGAAAATAATATAATATGCATCATTGTGGTGTTGTGGTATAATGTTAAAAAATTTTGGGTTTTCTATTTTTTATGTTATGTAATTGAGTCTTTAGAAGTACCTAGAAGTCATTGTGGAAGGCCTCGTAATTTTTGGTTGATTCTTATTTTGGTAGTCTCCTTTGGATGTTTAGTGTAAGCCTCTTGTTTATTTTGTTTGCTTGTGTGTGGGGCCTAGTGTTGTCTTCCTACATGGAGGGAGTGGGTCTCAGGGTTCCACGTGGTAGGGTGGTATTTCTGAACCATCCATTGGGATTTAGGTGGTGCAATTCATGTGCAACATAGAGAGTTTTTCCTTTCACTTCATTCTATAATTAAATTTATGTGCAGGTGATATTTTCATGAAAATTGTATTCAATATGTATTATATATATTCCTTTTAGATGAATATATCTTATATATTGTAGCATTCTTGTAATGAAAGTGTAAATAGATTGCAGTAGTCTAGAAGATATATATTTATTGTTGTTTATTATGTAATGAAAAGGTTAGCATAAGAATGTTGTATTTATAATACATATAAACTTAATTTAGTAGTAGATGTGATATGTCTTTATGCACATCTTTTATGGTGTTGATTGAAAATAGGTTCGTATGAACATAGTGTTAAATGAGATTTAAATATAATTAAGTGATGTTACCATATGTAATTTGTTGTATGAAATATAATTTACATTCAAAATATTAACTGTTACTGTGAATTTTTGTGCTCTGCAGGTTTTTCCATCTGATGTAGTGTTTCATTTTAATTTTCTTGTGTGCACATATGTATGTATGTAAAATTATATGTAGACAACATTCATATATACTTGGTTTTATAGTAAGCATAATAAGAAATAATTTTTCTACATGTACAATGTGTTGAAAAGCTCTTAGAAGTTATTCAAGGAAGAAGTTCTATAGAGATGGTGGCATCAATGTTTGATATAACACTCAAAATACGGTTTATTATTCAAACAATGTTTCAGTATGTATCATGTTGTTTGTAACTGTTATGACATACATCCAAATCTGCACATGGCATTGTTAATCAGTGTTTCCCTTGCAACCATTCACACCACACGTAAACCAGCAATGCCCTATGGAAATTTACTTAAACCGTATATCAGTACATTCCCATATATACTTTTTTGTGTCTATATATATTTGTGCAATAGATTCCTACAAATGCAACGAGGGCATGCAATGCCTACATATGTTCTTGTAAAACAATATGTGCATGGATATTCGCAAAACAAAATCATTGCTTTTGCAATGATTGCATGATGCAAAAAACACAAAATAGGCTCCAACCATCTTCACAAAAATTCCACAACAGATAATTTTACTTGGATGTTCACAGAAGCTTGTCCTCCTTACTCACACCTCTGATAGAAAGTAAAGCCACAGAACTAGACCCAACAATTCCTTGTTGAAAATTGTGTATACATTTGCTATGTTTTTTGAGGATTTTAATGGTAGGTGTTACTTACAGCCATTGCCACTACACGGAAACCGTACAACAACAAAATCTGACAATGAAAAACCCATTCAAAACCTTCGCCACAAAATGTGAACCATAAATGAAACTATATTGGTTTCAATAGTGACCTAGAGGAAAAAATCCAAAAAAACACAACAATTCACAGTAATAATGCAACGCAGAAACAAACAATATTGCCTTCCATCCATCGCAGCTACACGGAGACCATAAATGAAACAATATACCCCAAGCTAGAAAACAAGAATCAACAATGGCCTATGGAAAATAACATAAACTTTTTTTCAAACTATATTGATTTCAATAGTTTCCTAGATGAGAAAACCCACAAAACACAGGAATTCACAATAACAATTCAACGCAAAAAACAAAAATATTTCCTTCCAACCATCGTGGATACACCGACTTAATAAATGGGAAAATATACCCTAAGATAGAGAACTACAATGAACAATGGTAGGTATGGAAAATAACATCAACTACTTTCGAAATTATGTTGTTTTCAACAATGACCCAGATGGAAAAGCCCACAAAAGAAAAGAATTCACTGTAGCAATCCAATGCAAAAAACAAATAATGTCGCCTTCCAACCATCATGGTTGCACAGAGAGCACAAATGAAAAAATATACCATCGGCTAGAGAACATCAATGAACAAAGGCCTATGGAAAATAACATGAACTATTTTTGGAGTACTCTAGAAATGGTTTTCCCAATATGCACCTCCACCCACACCTCTACCTACTTGCTTCAAATGCACCTCTTCCCACTTTCCAAAACTAGTACAACAATCTAGGTAATGGCACTATCAATCAAAGTGATGGACAATGTTTAGCCCCTATGCACAGATATGTATGTATGTCATAGCAGATGCAAACAACATTGATTCCATAAGACATTGGTGATTGTTGTCCTCTAGGTTAGGGTGTACTGTTTCATTTTCAATAAGATGTTGAATAGGCTATACTATTTGATTTTCGAAAAGGTGCTCTAGCAAGAAGCAAACAAAATTAGATTTTTGTTAGATATAAAGAAGAAAGCACATGGCAATGTTGACACATCTGAAAACTAGAACCATTTCTCTGTAGTGCATAGGCTACTCCCAAATGGCTAGCAGATAAAAAAAGGTGAAGGGTAGATAAATAACTCATGTATTCATAAGTTATACATACAACCTCAAAGATACATGTAGAAACTGCATATATAGACATATACACTCATGCCTTAAATAAAACAACATTTGTTTCAACAGCAACCAAGTAAATTCTATTTTTCAATAGCATCTTATCATAAACAAAACAATATAGCCAAATCTATAGACCGACAGTCAACAATGCCTTATGGAAAACATCATAAATTCTATAACATTTACTATTCGATTGCAAATCAAATATGAAACAATATAGCGAGAGCTAAAGTCATAAAATAGTTTATGCTATTTTCCTAACTTTAAAGCACTTTTTAGCACATTGGATGTGGCAAGCAATCTTTCTTATTATGCTTAATATGAAGCCTACTATTGCAAAAATTCCCCTTGAGGGAAAAACAAATAAGAACTATCCTAGCAAAGCAATAAATAGGGGGACGAGTTTATATGAATGTCGTCTACATCTTATTTTGCACACATACATATCTGCACATAGGAAAAGAACAATGAAAGGCAACAAAAGAAACACATACTTTAGTGTTTGTCTACACACATAAAAATGCATTACAAACACATTTTCCTACACACAATTGTATGAAGATGTTGTATGCACTGAGAACATTGAATTGCATGCATAGATGTTTCTGTATATGTATATGTAGATGTATACATGCATACAACCATGTCCACAAGTATATATAAGAATATCTAGAAATATAAAGGGTTTTTTCAAATCCCACCTCTTCCTACTTGGTTCAAGTGTACCTCTTCCTGCTTGCTTTCTCTTTACTCCTTGATTTTTTCAGCGTCTTCAACAAATGCACAATAAATTATCATAGCCAACACTTTTGTATTGCTTTTCCAACTATCGCCCCATGCAGGAAAACACAAAAAAAACCTGTTGCTACCTTGATAGCAACTTCACATCGCATGATTGAACTTTCACCTTCACAGAAGCTTGTACTTATGATAGTTGGTAAAGCCACAAAAGGAAATCCAACAATGCCTTGTCAAAAATTGTGCAGGAATTTGATTGCACTAATTGACAATGTGTTTCCCCTAGGTGCAAGAATGTATGTATGTCATAGTGGATGCAAAGAACATTGATACATAGTGATCCTTATCTTTATTTTGTTGGGACATCCTTGGAATCATAAGATGTATTTTTCAGTGCTTTATAATAATGTTTTTTGCATCTAATATCACATATGTAGGTTTTTGTGCACATAGGGGAAATAAAATCAATGACAATGATAGTCAAGAATTCCTTTTGGATAACAACATAAAATATATAACATTAACTATTTTATTATGCATTGAAAATGAAACAATATAGCCAAAGCTAGAGAACAACAATTAACATTGAGTTATGGAAAAAAACACAGATTATTTTATTATGTTGTAGCCATTGGCACAAAATGGAAGCCATATATGAAACAATATTAAATTTTCCTATGTGTAGATATGTATGTATGTCAAAGTATATGTAAACAATGTACATATGTACTCTTCCCAATGTTTATTATTTTGTGAAAATAGTTGTTATTTGTTTGAACCTTGACAGGGTATTCTTTGAATGATATACTTTATATTAACTGTTATATAGAACATTGAAGCCTTTTTCCTAATTATTTCTTTTCCCTCATATTGTTGATGTCTCTAAGGAAAAAATTTAGAGATTAAAAAAATGAAACAAAAAAATTGGAATAACAAATTGTATATTAAGTATTATATGAATCATTGGACCCTTTATTTTTATTAATTATTTGTTGTCATATTCTTAATGCCTGTGTAAAAATATTGAGATCTCATGTTGTGTTTTGAAGTCATAGACCTTGTAGTCAACCACTGGCGTTGTAGCGGTCAGCTTTTAAAAGAGCAGCCCCAACAATATCGGTGGCCTCTAGCTCTACCTAGGTTGGTGAATAATCCTCAAGCACCAGTCCTGTAAGTCTATTTCTTGTTTTTTTTTTTTTTTGCTTCTGACATTTAAATTGACGCTTTTCCAAGTGCACCAAGTGAACTGTGAATATGCTTCATTTGAATTGATAGTTGTTATGATATATATGTTCTAACTAATTTATATTCAAACTATTTTTCTTTGCTTTTCCTTTCAATTTGTTGGCCATTTGGGAGTGACCTATGTGTTAGAGGGAAAAACGTTACAGTTTTTAAATGTGTCAATATTGTTGTTTTCTTCTAGACTTGAGTCATAGCCATGAATATCTCATTGTTACCGCTTCACTGAGTTTAACTGCCTTGTAGGATACAAATGTAAATCTAGCCTTAACAACACATGCAATACGATCTATTGTTGTTGGAGATGTTGTCCCATCTCTAGTTCTCTAGCTAATGTCTTTTCAAAAAATAGGAGGCGATCAAATCCTGGTTGACCAGTACAAAGTCACCCTTTCTGAAGGAACCCACATGCAAATAGAAACTTTTCCTGCAAAATACAATGACATTTTTTTTTACAGGGGCATTGAAAATAGGTTCCATCTTGTGCTTGACAAACTATCTGTGTAGAAAGTTGTAGGAATCAAGGTTAGATATTGTTCTTCACTACTTGTACTTGTAGTTTTATGCTTTCTTGTTTGTGAGGACCACCTTTTAAATTATTTGATGTTTGTTTGGTTCCAAGGTGATTGTGATATTGTCCTTAGATGTCAAAATGTCAAATTACCAGCTAATTGGTAAACCTAGATATTTTTTTAGAGATCAAGAAGAACAAATAGTTGGTTGCGAGTCGCCCTCCCCATCCAAATGAGCCTCAACATTTGGGATTGATACATCCCCAAGACAACATGATGCTCCTGCAAATATCAACTTTGTTAAAGGGTTGAATGTTTACCAAACCAAATGGACAATAAAAGGTCAAGTAACAAAAAAAGGGATATGCACCATTACAACAAACAGGGGTGTGAGGGCCAAGTATCCAGCTTTGACATTATTGGAAATGAGGGAATAGAAATATGAATCACTTGCTTTAATGACATAGCAGAAGTGCATTATCATAGGGTTGAGGTGGACCGTCGTACTTACTATGTTTCAAAGGGCTTGGTCAGACAGGTAGATAGAAAATTTAATAAGTTGAACAACCATATGGAAATCATTTTGGATCAAAACTCAATGTTAAAATGTTGTGATGATGAAGCCTTTGTGCCAAAGAAAGTATTTAAATTCATCCCAATAAATAAAATTGCAAATTGTAGCAATAACAATTTGATTGATATTATTGGGACTGTGGTGCATGTAGGAATGGTCTCGACTATACAAAGAAAGGATCAATCCCAAACAATTCAAAGGACTATTAAAATTAATGATTTGTCATCCTTATCAATTGATGTTAATTTTTGGGCTCAAATTGGGAAGCAAAGGGTGATGAGCTGGAAAGGTTGTACACCCCTAGTTCGGCTCTCATCCTTGTTGTTAAAAATGCACATGTTGGGTATTTCAATGGACCAATTCTGAACACATTCGTAGGGACTCTTCTATATATAAATCGTAACATACCAAAAGCACAACCCTTTATCCAACGAGGACATATTGATGCACCTATCGTTGAGCCCTCTCGAATAGTGCCTCAAAAGGTTGCTTTGGCAAATGGGAGAGTCACTATTGCATATATCTTGGATCATTTCCTTGGCTTGCCAAAAAAATTGCAAGCTACTATAGTTCAAGGCAACAGTAAAATATATTAAAACTGATGCATTTTATTATGTTGCATGTCTGTTGTAGGCCAATGGCAAACAATGAAAGAAAAAGTGTGAAGAGTCCAAGCAAAATACATGGTTCTTCCCTAAATGCCAGACAACAATAGCTAATTGTGACTTTCGATATTTATTGCAGCTAAATATGGAAGACCACACAAGCGAGATTTGGGCTACTACTTTTGATGAGGCTGCAACAAGCTTATTGCAGATGTCATCAAAAGAGCTTTACATGTTGCAATATGATTCTTCTACTACAATGACTATTGAGTTTGTTATCAATGTTGTCACCTACACCTCATTTTTTTTCACTATTCTTATTAAAACTCAGACCTATAATTCAAAAACAAGGCTTAAAGCAACAATAGTCAAAGTTGCAAAAATTAACTTTGAAGCTCAGTGTAAGTTGTTGCTAACAGATTTTTCTACTATTTCCCCTACCGTGCAAGAGTCTCTAGAGATAAAATTTGTCATACTGCCTTGAATGCCAAAACAACCATGCCTAATTTTGACTTTGGATATTTGTTATAGTTTATGTTGACTGGACATTTGTTTCCATTTCTTTCTTTGCAGTGCTTGTCACATCAGAAGACCTTTCCTTTCTACTTCTATTGCTTTGTTGTTCGTTTAATTTCTTATATATTAAGACAATGAAGTATAACTTATAATGTTTAACAAAAATAGATACACTTGCTTTCTTTTCTATTCTTTATGTTGCTTATAGTTTTGTTTCACTTTAAGTGTATGTTCTTGATTTTATTTTATGTTGTTCTTTCATATAGTTATGTCATTCTATTTAATAGATGCATCAATACTTACAGTTGTTCTTATATATACATGTGGACATGGTTGTATGCATGTATACATTTATGTATGCATATACATAAATATACATGCATGTAATTCAAATTTCCCAGTGCATACAACTTTTTGATACAAATGTGTGTAGATATATGTGTCTGTAATGGATATGTATATGTATATGCATGCACAGTTCAATATTTAGAGGTATCTGTGAGTTGTTTTTAATAAAATGTTGTTTTGATCTTGTTTTGAATGTTCTTAGTGCATAAAATATCTTGACAGAGTTCTGTGTAGATATATGTGTCTATGATGTATTTGTATATGTGAGTGTGTATGCCTGCGTATACATCTAATGCTTCTCAAATGTTCTCCCTACTACTTTTCCATGTCTAATCATAATGTCATGTTGGATATGGATATCATATGGTTCTTGGCTATAATGTTTGTTATGTATGTTGTGCAACTCAATCTACAACCCAACACTAAACAATGCCTTATTGAAAATAACATAAACTAACTCAATTAATTTGGTAAGTTTTAAATGCAAGGTATTATTGCAACCATCGCCAATATATGGAGCCCATACATGAAACAATGATTCCATGACAAGTTGTACCAAGTGATGTTTGTTCCCTCTGCCAAGGCAACATACACATATATATGTGCATTTAAACTCATCTATATTTCTTTCACATGTATTGACAACTTTAGGTGTGCATATGTATCTATGTCATTTGCAAAAATAGTCATCATTGTGGTGGCTCACAATCTTCATAACAGCTAAAGCTATAGAACAACAATCAACAATGCCTTATGGAAAGTAATATAAATTGTTCAATTGCTTTGGTAACTTTATAACTCTAAATCTTATTGTGGTCATTGGTAGTGTATGGAAAGCATATATGAAACAATGTTGTTATTGGTTTGTTTTATTGCTTTGCAACCATCGCATCTATATGGAGATGATAAATGAACTAATATTTATTGCTTTGCAATGATTGCCTCTATATGGAAACTTTTAGCTGATAGGCTATATGTGTGAACTTTGGATGGAATTTTCGTCAACCTTACCGGTTTTAAAGTTACTAGGCAACATTCAACAATGCATATATATTTGCATCTACCTCCACATTCATATATATCGGTGTACATTTTGTTTGCCACCTGCATCTTTATCTATTTCATGTGTTTGATGCATAGATAGGAATTTGTTGCTTTGAAATATATTGCCACAAAAAAGTATGTGCTTCTTCTATTGCGTATCATTTTCCTTTTCATGTGTGTAGATATATGTGTATTCCAAGTTAGATGTAAGCAACGTATACTCCTCCCTTTGTTTATTAGTTGTAATATAACACTTGTTTAAAACTCGAGAAACATAGCAAATGTCTGTGAAATTTTTGATAAGGCATTGTTGCGTCTCGTTTTGTGGCTATATGTTACTGTGATTTTTTTGTGTTTTGTGGGTTTTTCCATCTAGGCCACTATTGCAACAAATTTTTTTTTATTTATGGCCTCAGTTTTGTGGAGATGGGTTGCAACGCAGTAGTGGCTATGGTTGTAAGTAACACCTTCCTTTAAAATCCTAGGAAAACATAGCGAATGTCTGGGCAATTTTCGATAACACATTGTTGGGTTTCATTCTTTGGGTTTACCTTGTTGTTCAAGATAGTTGTGAGTGAGGGAAAGCTTCTGTGAAGGTGCAAGTGTTATCATCAGCTGTGGAATTTTTGTGAAGGTGGTTGGAGGTTTTTTTTTTTTTTGCATGGGGCGATGGTTGCAAAAGTAGTACAAAATTTTGTTGTATACTTATAAACTTTAGCTCGTACTAACAAACTGATTCACAACCTCTACCGCAAAACATGAACCATAAATGAAGCAATATTGGTTTCAACAGTAAGCCAAATAAAAAAACCCACATAAAACACATGATATTAACTATTTTGCAACCATTCACACAAAATGGTGGCCATAAATGAAACAATATAGCCTAAGCTAGAGAATTGCAATCATCACCACAGAACGAAAGGAATAAATGAAATAGTATTGATATCAATAGTCACCCTGATGGGAAAACCTGCAAAGATAATTTTAGGCCCATCTTTTCCATGTCATATCCAACATTCATCCTTGTGTGTAGATATGTATGTATGTGAGCTTAGATGCAAAGAACATTCATATATACTCCTTCCTATGTTTATTCTTTTCATAGGGTAGTTGCTTTTTTTGTATCTCTACACTTAAACTTCTCCACAAAAATTCATTGCTACTTCCTATCACGTAGCCTTGTCTCTATTCGTTGAGAATTGTTGTGACATCTAACAAAAGAATGGGTACATATGTTTTAATTGACAGTTGCAATTTTGTTGTTCGAGACCCACATCATGCATTTATTGAAATTTCTTTTGTCAATTGAAACATGTGGTACCTATTCTTTTGTGAAGTAACTGGCTTAGGCTTAGGATTTTCAAGTTCCTTTTGCAAAAAAAAAGGGGGAGCATAATCCACAACATGTGTCAAATTACATCTACCCACATATGTTTAAAACCTTAGGAAACATAGTGAATGTCTGTGAAATTTTTGATAGGGCATTGTTGGGTCTCATTCTATTGCTATACCTGCTATCAAAGCCATGAGCAAGGAGGGTAAGCTTATGTGAGGGTACAAGTTCAATCAAGCATTTTCCAGCTTTTGTGAAGGTGGTTGGAGGTTATTTTGTGTTTTTTCATGGGGTGATCATTGCAAAAGAAAAAGAAAAGTGTCACCTGTGATAATTTTTTTCTAGCTATTTTGCACAGAAGCTAATGGGGAGATGTGTGTTTGAAGCAAGCGACAAGGAGTGTATATCAAAAAAACCCTTTGCAATATTGTTTCATTTGGGGTTTTTGTATGCATTCGCTTTGTTTTCTAAGGATTTAAAAGGAAGCTATTACTTACAACCCTGACCACTACACAGAAAGCATACAACAATTAATGTTGATGCCATTCCACTTTCCCTCTCTATTGACACTCCAAACTCTTCTAATTTGAAAAGAAATCCAAAACAGCCAGCCACTTGTAAGCAACACCTATCATTTTCAAGCCTTGAAAAACATTGGGCCTGCCTATGACAAGGGCAGGCTTCTGTTAACGCCCAAGTGTAGTTAGCCATTATGGAATTTATGTGAAGGTGGTTGGATGTTATTTTTTGTTCTTTGCATGGGGCGATGGTTGCAAAAGCTCTACAAAAGTGTCGGCTGTGATAATTCTTTTCCCATTTTTTCTAGGCATGAATCTTGTATATAACACTTGAAAATATAGTTTATCATTCCAAGAATGTCCCATAAAGTAAACATAGGGATCAGTATGTATCAATGGTGTTTGCATATCTACTATGGCATACATACATATCTGTACATAGGGGAAATACATTGTCCACCACTGCGAACAATCATGGCATCAATATTCTATATAACACTCAAAATATAGTTTGTCATTTCAAAAAGTGCTAGCATGTATCAATCTTGTTTGCATCTTCTATGACATACATCCAAACGTGCACATTGCATTGTTCATCACTGTGGTCAATGGTTGCATCAATGTTCCATATAACAGTTAAAATACAGTTTATCATCGCAAAAATGTCTGAATAGAATAAGCATACACATCAATATGTATCAAATTTCTTTGCACCTACAATGACATACATGCATATCTGCACATAGGGGAAATCCATTTTCCATCACTCTGATCAATGGTGTCATCACGAAGACTTTTCTATTGCTTTACCAACGATCCCCCCATTCAAAAAACACAAATCAAGTGATTTGTATTTTTGTCTTCTCACTGTCAATAATGTCAAAGCTAAACATTTCATCCTCACATGCTTGTTTATTGTAATGTTGATTATCCCTTTTAGTTGTCACGTGGCCTTTTCTTGCCCACCATCTACCTATTTTCCATATGTAATTCCACATGCATACATTTCCACACATTGTTTCAAAGTCTATATATATCCAAGGAACAGATCCCTACAAATGCATCCAAGGCATGCAATGCCTATATACCTGCTTGGAAAGAAAAATTTGCACCGATTTATAGCTATCATCGAGACCAAGGCTCATTTTGTTCTGTTTTATTTTATATTTCCTATGTGCACATTAAATGCAGACAAGATTCATATGTTTGAAGACTACTTATGGTTATATATGTGTAACAACCTATGATGGTCCATGGTTGAATATGTTAGGGTAGACGATAGGCTTTCTTTTGTTGTGTTTCATTTTATTTTAATTTCCCTATGTGTAGATATGTATCTATGTTATTATTCCTTTCAGCCTCAAAAAGTAGTTGTTTAAATGGTAGACTGTATATTAAGTGTAATAAGGAACGTTGATTTCACCATTCATCAGAGTGGTGGACATCCAATATGGTAGGGTGGAGAGCAGGCCTCTTTTTTTGTGTTCCATTTTATATTTTCTATGTCCACAACTAAATTCCTCACTTGAACTGGGTATTTTAGCATTCTTTGTAGATCCACCTTTCTATTTTGTTAGATACTATAGGATAGATACGAACAATTACAGTGCACTATAAATCAAACAAGACAGACATCTCCAACAATAGTGCTCATTGCCATCATCATGAAATGTTGCTATTCTTTATGGTAAGTGTATTGCTTCTCTTTCCCTCTTCATTTCCATGCATATAGAATCTCCACCATTTCTAAATCCACTTCCTTATCATTTTTTATATGTGATATAATCGTGGTATTACATATATTTCCCTTATAAATTATAGAACTATTTAAATTTAATAATTTACATATTGCTTACCAATAAAACATGTTTGCCTCACCAAAGTTCACATTTCCCTTCTGTGTAGCTATATCCCATTAGTCAAGCCATTTTAGATTGCAACTACATTTTATTTATATACAAGGTTTACAGATCTCCAAAATACTAAATAGCTTTACGATTGCATGTTTGCATGGTGTATGGCCTTCACCTACATTCCATTTGTATACAACATAGGGCTATATATATTTTATTACATTTCTTATTTCTCAACTCCATGTCAATTTATTAAAAATGTATAGCATTGATTTCAACTCAACAAATTTTCTCAAGTGCTAGAGCATTGCTTTCACCATTGATCAAATTGGTGGAAAATTAATGTTTCTTCTTAGGGGTTTGGTGAGAGCCCATGAGGCTCCATGAGCCAATATGGTAGGGCAGAGAGAAGACCTTTTGTGTGTTCATGCTGTAATCCATTGTGTGCACAAGGTATGCCTACATTTTATTTAATTACTTTGTTCTACTACAACTGCATTGCATATTATTTGTTATGAATTCTACGAGTCTTTATATTTTCTAATTTATTTATTGTCTACCAATGGCACGTGTTTATTGCACTAAACTTCACATTATCCTTTCATGTTTGTAGACCATACTCAACCCAAACAATCATCCTTTGTGGATCTTTTGACGCCATTAGATCTTGTATAAATTCACCAAGGGCTGAAACATTGCTTTCACCATTGATCACAGTGGTGGACAATTTAGTTTTTTGCTCAGGGTTTGGTGAGAGGGCATGACGCTCCAAGACCCAATATGGTAGGGTGGAGATCACAACTTCTTTTCTTGTCTTCATACTGCATTCCACCATGTGCACGAGGTATTCCTATATTTTATTTATTTCATCCCTTCCATTACAGGTGCATTGCATATTATGTATTATAAATTATAGAACTCTTTATATATCCTGATTTACATATTGTCTATCAATTACAGATGATCACTTAGCTAAATTTCACATTTTTTTGTTATTCTTCCAAAGCATACTCTAGCCATAATGTGTATTTTGATGATCTTGTATAAATTTAATAGGGGCCAAAACATTGCTTTCACCATTGATCACAGTGGTGGAAAAAAAATTTTTTTGCTCGGGGGTTCAATGGTGAGAGCACATGGCGCTCCATGACCTAATTTGGTAGGGTGGAGATGAGGCCTTCTTTTCTTGTCTTCATACTGCATTCCACTACGTGCACGAGGTATGCCTATATTTTATTTATTTCATCCCTTCCAGTACAGATGCATTGCATATTATGTATTTTAAATTATAGAACTATTTATATCTCCTGATTTACATATTTTCTATCAATTACAGATGATCACTACACTAAACTTCACATTTTGTTGTTATTCTTGCATAACATACTCCAGCCATAATGGGGATTGTGATGAAGTAATGTGTTATAAACAACCTTTTAGAATAATCATAGTGACTACAAATTCAGTCACAATGGTCAAATAAACAATTAGATCCTCATAGACTCTATATTAAGTGTAATAAGGAATATTCATTTCACCATTGATCAGAGTGGTGGATGATGTATATTCTTGCTCGGGGTTTTGGTGAGATCCCATGAGGCTCCATGACCCAATATGGTAGGGTGGAGAGAAGGCCTCATTTTTTTGTGTTTCATTTTATATTTCCTATGTACAGATCTCTATGTTTCTGACATAAGATTCAAACAAGATTCATATGTTTTAGAGGCTGCATATTGAGTGTAATATTAAATATTTCTTTGAACATTGATTACATTGAGACAACAATCTCTATTTTTAAATCTTGCATCCAAAAATTTTGCATGTAATCTTTTGAGATATATTTTGATCACATGTAAAGTCAAATTCCAAAACAAAATGAAAAAATGTAGTTCAAAATTAACATCAACAGAATCGCATGGATGCTATTATCTCTTTATTGTTATGGTTGTCCATGACTTATGCAAATATACTTATTTGACAATTGTATCTCCTATTGCAAATCAATAATATTATAAGCTTTCATATAATTCTATTGTGCTTGGCATTAGTATACATAGGGGTAATAAGATATAGCAACACAAAATGAATGTTCCAACTAAAACTTACAATATATACTGCCATTTGCTACGTGCAGATATCCACACACCCTCTGCTCTCTCTCAAGTTGTATTCCAGCCATTTGTACTGCCCTCTGCCTATTGGCTCATTGTTGCATGTCACTACATGCAACTACTAGTTATAGTTGTGTTACCTTCATTAAGTCTCTATTTTTCTTGTTGAAAGCATTTATTATAGTTTTGTTATCTTATTAATTCTTTATTTTTCTTGTTGAAAGTACTTATTATAATTGTGTTATCTTTATTTTTGACTAGTTCACTTTTTAATCTTTTGCATCAAATTTATTATTAGGTTGATCTTAAATGCATATTTTTCAAGTGCTTCTAGATTAGCAAATGCGTTGTCATTGTAAGTTTTATCATGAGTTAGTTGAGTTGTGTTCTGTCATTATAATTCGTCAAACCCATCTCAAAGCATCATAGTCCAATTCATTGGAACAAGTTGGTGACATCAAACTCTATGTCCACCAAAAAATATTATGCATTGTTTCATTTGTACCTAATATTGATTATGTGGATTAGAAAAAAACACAAAAATAATTAAATTTCAAAAATTGTGAAGGTTTACACAAATTCATTTGATGGGGATGATCTTGCTAATGCCACACCAAATGTAAACAATTTTCACATCAACCCACCTCCCAATTTCCTAGATATTAAAGCTTCATTTTTTGTCGATCATATTACAAAAACTATTAAATTAAATTTTTTACTTAGTCAAAATGAAATTATATTTCTTAATTTTGGTTGTAATGTTACTATTAACAATATAAAAAGGTTTCATGAGAAAATATTAATTAGTAAAAAGTTATGTCAATTTTTCCAAATTGTAAAAAGATTGAGCATTCAATTCATAGGTATATTGCTCATACATGTATTATAGATAAAAGAAATTCAATGAAAAGTAAGGTAACTTTAGATTATAGTGAAAGGGATATAAACAAGAGCTGCAGAGCTGCGAACTTCCTGCCAAAATGTTCAAGAATAGTTTTGTTTTAATTTGTTGTGTGCTAAGTTTTAGATTTTGAAATTTATCATATTTATTCTAGTTGACAAGTACGAAAGTTGTATAGACAGGGCTAAAAACTCATGGTATTTTAACAAAGACTATGCCTATTCATGAATAATCCATGTAGCTACAAGGAGAAATAGGTAATAAGGATTGCAGGTCTATCAAATTCCTTTTTGATATTTAATGTAAGAAAAATTGAAGGTAATCCAAAAGTGAGAATAGCTCCAGAGGTGGCAAAGCTGATTATGACTTGAGAATTCATGGGTTCAAACATGCCTCATTGAAATTGCCCAGGTTTTCCAATGAGTTTATTATTCTTCTTGAAATTTGCATACATATGTCTATTAAACAAAAATTATCATGCTATGAAAAAGAAAGGCTACTCTTTCCCCATGACCTTATCACATTTTACATGTGTAATGAATGAAAATGCAAAGGATGTCAAGAGAACTCTCTTCGGGGATAACTTCCATCCTCTTAATCCCAGACCATCCTTTGACAATAAAAACTTTGTGAAAGAGAATTTATATGGTGGGAGTTTA
This sequence comes from Sequoia sempervirens, assembly GCA_007258455.2. Classification (NCBI taxonomy): domain Eukaryota; kingdom Viridiplantae; phylum Streptophyta; class Pinopsida; order Cupressales; family Cupressaceae; genus Sequoia; species Sequoia sempervirens. The sequence goes on along the minus strand of VDFB02172952.1, from coordinate 37,640 downwards.
TATGAGCATCAACCTCATCTTAAGGATTATTGGGAAGATTGCACAAATGAGAGAGAAGCACAAAGGAGAGATTGGATGAGATTGACTCTCGACCAAATACGTGTTTTCAATGTGCCACTAGAAGTTCTAGATGGTGTGGATGATTTAATTCATACCTCATTGATGAATAGTTTTTCTATGTTGCTACTAAACCACTACCATAGATTATGTTTTTTGAAAAATAAATCATGGATATAAAGGATCGCTCTTCCTTCATTTCAAAGAAAATAGAAAAATGGCTCAAGGGAAAATTCTATGAATGCACCATAGCTTCCTCTTCTTAGAAAGAGTGCACAACAAAAGGACAAGGGACTCCTCATGTCATAGGTAATCAAAGAACCTCTACCGAGCTATAAGAATAAATTGAGGCGAAGGATGATTAACAACAAGGAGGCAACAGAGAATATCCTGATAGAAGCCTAATATTGAAGAGCATCTGTGAAAGTGACACTCAGTCAACATGGGAAAGACTAGATGTTTTCTAGGAATTAGATGCTTCATGGGAACCCAAAATCGATAATGCAACTTTCTCTATACTAGGTGTTGGAGATTTTTCTTGCACTCCTTTAGCTCTAAGATATTCACAACATTACCAAGGCTCCAAGAATCAACAAAGCCTAAATAAAGGGAAGAGACCTATATTCAAGTTGAAGGTGAGAAAAGCCAACTAACATGATTCAACCTTGGGAAAAGATTAAATTCCTCTACACTTTGAGTTTTTCCAAGCTCGAGCGAGTATACCCAAAGATCTCAAAAGATTTAGAAACAATGGAACTGCAAAGGAGATGTTAATTTAAGGCAATCCAATTAATGAGATGTAGGCAACTTGTAATTACATACATACCTTTGCACCAGTCAATTTCACGTGGATATAGAATATTGTAGGTGGAGGGAAGCGACATAGCCAGGGTTTGATTAATGGGAAATCCCAACAAATCATTGCTGGCATTGGCTTGTTTCAGCAAAAAATAACTGTAATGACTACTTCAATTATTTATGACATTCTTGAAGAGCTTGTCTAATGCTTATAGGTATGATTTCTGAAACAACTTCTACATACTCCTCTACCATTTCCATTTCAACATCTATGTAGATCATTGTGTTTTCACCAGCCATGGCTATGCTCTCAAACGACTATTGCACCAAAAATATTTGGAAAACTCATTCGTAATTGAAAAAACTTCATTTCTTTTGGAAAGTATATATTAGAAAATCAAAAATAAACAACAAATAATAGGAGCAATTCCCATTAAAGGCGCTTTGTTGGATAAAAAAGATGCGTTATTATCCATGCAAAAAACAATTACAAAACTATTTTATTCACATTATCACGTTTAGAACAAAGCTGCCTTGATACTGAAAAAACAACAAATTTGTTTTATTGAAGTTTATGTTTATCTACCATTCACGTTCTGTACATTAATTTTTTTACAAAATTGGCTACAAATATTTTTACGGTGACAATTCATTAATAATTATTTAAACGTAGAATGAGCACTAACGATAGCCAACAAGGATGTCAATTTAAATGCAAAAGGTTTTTCTTGGCACAAGTTTTTGCTTTCAATGCTTTCACTATATAATGGGTGTAAATAATTATTTACATTTTTTAAATTTATTAGATCTTATCTTATTCATGTGTGCACATATACATATACTTCCCCATTCATTATGTCTATTTTTTTATTATAGTTTTATGTAAATGTTAGATGAATCTCACGATATAAATCTTGATCTTCAAAATATAAAAAATATTTTTAAATTTTTCCCACTTCAATTTATCACTTATGTTATTTGAGTTAAATATATATATAAATCATACTCCCTATTTCATTATTGGAAAAAATGATAAAGTTTTTATTAAATACATTTCAGCTTATTTTCATATTTTTTCAGCTTATTTCATAATTTGTAGAAATATTATTTTTAATTTTTTCTATTTAATTAATCTTTCTACCTTATTTTAAAAATATATGTATTTAAAGATTAAAAAATAAATATATTCTATAAAATATTCAATGGCATACACCATTGAACCACTTATAAAATATCCTCTAAATAAATTATTAAACAACATATGAGAAAATTAAAATGCAACCTAAAATTATTCAATTATCAACTCCTATAGTTTTGAGTAACTTAACCAACAAAATTTTCAAGAATTTTAAGAATTTAATTTTTTAGGCATGGTTTCTATTTTTCAAATTAAAGTAGTTTAATCCTCAAACATAATGTATTTTTTTAAATGTACATCAAAATCTTAAAATGGATTCAATGAATGCCTATTTAAATAAGGAAAAATCACATTTAATTTTTTTAATAATTATTTTTGGTGTAAAATAGTGTTTTGTAATTATAAGTTATTTTTTGTTAAACATATCTTTATTGTATATGATGTATTTAACCTAAACAACTATTTTTTTAATGCTTATTATAATACAAATGTAAATAAGATTTAAAAATAAGTCTACTACATGCAAGAGTAAATTTACTTTGTTAAAGAAAATAATAATGCAAAAGAAAATGTTTAAGGTACAAAAGTTTTGCCAATCAACATGCAGCATGTATTTATTACATATAATTTTAATAATTATAAAATTTAATATTTTTAATTAAAATATAAATACTTAAAAATTTAAAATTTAAACATATAACAATTCATAAATTATTTAAATTAAATTTAAAAATATTAACATTAACTTTAACAAAATCGCCTTTATTGTGGCATCCATAGAAATATATTTATGAATAATTTTGTAACTATTAAAAATTAACAATTTCTAACTTTAATTTTGAAACGTGCAAACATTAAAAATGTCTTTAAAATTTCTTAAAAATTAGATAAATATTGTTTTTGATTATGGTTCTGTGGCGGAAAAATGTCCTAAAAAAACTGCAACAAAAATGTTTATGGTTAGGAAAATCTGCCCTTATCAGTCCAATTTTTTTAGCAAATAAAAAAAAAAAAATTTAAAAATCAGAATTTAAAAGTTAAAATCATTATTTAACTTTAACAAAATTAATGAATAAAATTTAAAAAAAAAAAAATCAGAATTTAAAAATTTAAAAATCGTACATTTAACTTTAACAAAATTAAAATATAATTTATGAAAAAAAAAATACTGAATTTTGATTCGGTGCAAGCAAAACATTTAATCACTACTTAAAGCACAGTTTGCCCTCCCCTTAACTAATAAAATGTGGCTGTAAGTGATTAGAACCCGTGAATGAAAATTATATTTAGGACATGCATGCATGGCAAACGCACTTGGGAAGCCTAAATAAAATGCTACCAACTGAATTACAGCATCCTATGATGGATCATGGAGTATGATCCGAAACGTTGATGTAAAAAATTGATACAGTTTAACCCAAAAATCCGTTCTTAATATTATCCTGGACTGTGAAAACTTCATGAATTTAATTGAATTACAGCTGTCTCGCTCAACTAATAGATGTTTCTATCCCACTTTCTACTACCATTATGCTATTTATGATGTAGATGCACCGAACAATAATTTGATCTTAACAGAATGTTCCACGCTCTATGAGTTTGAGCGCGTCTCGCTCAAAGCTAAACAATAATTTGATCTTATCAGAATATTTTTTCTCTATAAATATGACTGCATTTCGTATATCTCTGTATCTTAAGCCTCTAAGTCACCTGAAGCTGTGAAGCCGTGAGAATGGGGAAATCGATGCTTATCATGCTCATAGTAGTTGTGTCGCTCACTTTCCATGTCTCCGGTAGACATATCCTTGGGACGGATGCCAATTGTTCAGGTTGTGAGGGTCATCTTGAAGATCCTCACTGCTGCGCAATTGGGTGCTGCGGAGTTTCAACAGCAGATGTGTCAGCAATGAAAACATCGGGGGAGCATCATAGCTTTTCAACAGGTGGAGGTTTGTAAGTCAAAATTCCAGGTTCTACATGAGCAAATTTTTCAAAACACATGTGAGATGTGTGATCAGATGAAAAATCTGCTTATTTTAGAAACCCTAAAATAAGTACGTAAGTAGCCAGAGACACTTGGCTGAAAAATGGAAGGAAGTATAGATAAATAAGGATTGCACTAAATAAAGCCTGTAATTACTTTTATGAAGCTATGAAGATGAGTTCCTTTTTTTAGTTATTAAAATATTTTCGTGAGCTTATAATTTGGATACAATACAAGTTTGGCTTATTTTATTAGTTTAGTTTGTTTATTTATTTGAGTTTTTTAAGTTTATATATTTTAGTTTGTTTCAGAGGTGGGACTTTTTGGAGGCAGGGAATTTCATGGGCAGGGGACTAATCCCACCCTAACTCACCCCAGATACCCAAGATACACGCTGTTGGGCCACTGGGCTGAGTAGCGGGGACACCCCTGTTGTATAACAAAAAAATTAAAAATAAATTGAATGATATTTGTATTTATTAGTTATAAATTATTAATAAATTTTTTTATTTTTATAATTAATGATTTTTACAAGTTCATATTTCATTTGTTTTATGGTTTGAGTAATACCAAATTATTTTGAGCAGTCTTTTGAAGAGATTGGTTGTGGTTTTTGTATTTCTATTGCTTGATTAAGAGGAAAACTTGTAGGAAGTTAGTTGGTAGAATATAAGTTACATTATATATTTTTCCATGAAAAGAATGACCTCAAGAATCTTCAATCATTTTTTGAGAAATAAGATTATAAAATGGTTTGATAATTATCTTATAAGGAAAGTGGCTATGATGGTTTTAATGTGTAACAAAGAAGGTCACATAAACTCAATCTTTAATATGGATTTTCAAAATTATATTGTTATCAATTTTAATCATGTTAAAAATTTATAATGCTAAAATTGTAAATAGTTTTAGAAGTAGACTCATAAAATTTACATTTAAATAAGTAAAATATCCAATGATTTTGAAAAATTAATGCATAGAAACTAATAAAACATACATTTATGCAAAGACATGGACATGTTGAATTTATTTTTTAGTTATTAACATTTTCCATAATATTTATATGCAATACTAAAGTTTATAATATTATATTTAAATAATCATTATTGTAAACATGAAAAAAAGAAATAATAAAACACTGGTCCAAATTAAAAAAATCACAAGAAACAAAAGAAAATTCTAATACAACATTTTATTTTGAGTATATTCTTTCTTTATCATCTAAGATTTAACTATGTTCCATTTTCTTACAATCTAATTGACCATAATAATATTTCATTATAAAACAAGAGCTAAGTTATAGAATAGTTATGTTTTAATTTGTTGTGTTTGATAAGTTTTAACAACAATGTTGATAAAACAAACAAATAATAGGTACATGAAAAGCAAGTTTTCCTCTAATGATAGACAGTTGACATTTATAACTATATTATGGGATTAATATATACATAGAATGCCTAACTAGTTGCAATTTTGGTTTGAATGAAAGAGAAGCTAATGTACCGTAATGGGCTCTAGGATGAGTAGAGCTAATACATTGCCTCAGAAACTAGAGGTTTAGAGAAAAACCAAATCGCTAAAGGAAGATGAAAAAAAATCAAAACACAGTATATCATTCATAACTTGATTTGAACACAACATTCATGATTCAAGCAACATCAAGTCAAAACATAGTAAATCATTCATAACCTGATTTGAACACAACAGGTTATGATTTGAACACAACATTCATGATTCAAGCAACATCAAGTATTCAACTTCTTGGATACAATTGCTTGAGGAGTAGCCTGAATGTACACAACATCCATAGTCTGACCAGGAGCAAGAGACTTCAACCATTCATGAAACGAGTACGTGTTGGCATCTCCTTTGGGAAGACCCCATATAGGACCATAAATCCTTTCAATGTAGAGGTTGAGTGTTGTAATTGTTTGATATTGAGATTTATTGGTTATCTCGAGGGAGTATATGTAATAAGTTCTTCCATTTTCGCTCCAAGAATGTGTCATCTTTTGGTACATGGCTACCGAATTGTTAACTAAAGATCATAAACAATAAAAAAAAAGTTAATAGATTTTTAGTTGATGATATCAAATTTGTACAATCTATATTGTTGATCATTGTTGTTTTTTTGTTTAGATTGTGTGAGTTTTTGTCTAGAACATTGATATTTTCGCTCCAAGAATGTGTCATCTTTTGGTACATGGCTACCGAATTGTTAACTGAAGATCATAAACAATAAACAAAAAGTTAATAGATTTTTAGTTGATGATATTAGATTTGTACAATCTATATTGTTGACCATTGCTATTTTTTTGTTTAGAGTATGTGAGTTTTTGTCTAGAACATTGATGGTCATTCCAAATCCAAGAAGCCTAAAAGAGGCAGTGTCATTTTGAGAAAAAACTCACTTTTTCTATAAAGCGTAAACCCTAGAATCCTTGCAAAGATCATGAACTATTTCTCATTCTAATAAAGATCATGAACTGGCCATGCGATTAGATGTGGGTTTTTACCTACAATGGTTTTAGCTCAAAATCGTGTAATCTCATCACACATAATTTAACACAAGGGTATAAACAAGTAGATCATCCTAGATGTCTACCACACCCTTGTCCCAAGTTGGATACCTAGTATCTCAAACTTGAGTCACAATCATAGCATTCACTGGTTTCTCACAACATGTATCTTAACTTAAGAAACAATACTTATTAAATGATAGGTTAAATATTATTTTGAAGAGCAAGCTAACATTTATTGCTTAGCATTTATTCTGATTAAATTTAAAAGGTAAATTTCTTACTATGGTTTAATTTCCAACATTGATTTAAGGCTATCACTATATAAAGAAAATCATTTGTTATCTTAGTTCATAGTCTAAAGATTACAAAAGCAACTTCATTTACTTATTCAAGTTCAACTCTAAAATTACTTAAAATCTTAGGTTTAAGAAAACTTATTGGCAAATATTTTTGAGTAAAGAATGTAATGACATACATATGAAATCCGTCTTTAATCTAAAAGGTAAGCATTTCCTTGTAACAATCTTATTTAATTTTTCTATACATACTAATTGTTTAATTAATAACACTAATTATATATTATTAATAATTCTATTCTCTTACCCCTTCAATTTTGATGAAGGATAATTCACACTTAACTATGGAAATTGATTTGAATTGTTCTTAGTAAGTTTTAAATGTATGAACATTAATGTATAATGTTTTTTCATCATTTTAAATTTTTTAAGTTTCCTAAAACTCCATCCACTTGGGGGATTTTTATTTGATCTGATCATTTTTTATTTATTTATATTTTCTTATCCTCTAATAATAAATAAATAGTTATTAAACCTTTCATTTAGCTTTTTAGTTTTAAAATAGAAACTTTCAATTGAATGTTTTACAGGCATAATATGGAAACATCCATAACCTACTAACTAATTACATTACTAGATTTCTTCTTGACTGATTTTTGAATTTAATAAGAAAAAAACTAAAAATCACTAACTATATTTAACCACGATTTCTCCTCTTAAATTTTAATTATTAAATTCTTCCATTAATTATTTACTTGCAAAATTTATACATTTGATTTTCCTTTATTAATAATAAAAAAAATACTTTATATCACTAATTTATTTTATGAGATTCTTATGTTTGCACTAACCCCAACAACTGAACAAAATTATAGTTCACGTGTTAGAAATTTCCAATAATAAGCCAATGAATGAACTTGCAAGTGAAAATTCAAGAAATAATTATTTCTTAATATAAGAACATTCTAATAATGGAAACAATATACTAAAAACAAAATAAAGTATAAACCTAATATTAACAATATTAATACTGAAATTGTGAACAGCATGGTAGGCATATAATTTTACCAACTCTACTCATGATCAAATAGAGCAACCACAAATCTTAGCCTGATTTCTTTTACATTAGCATCATATTTGATGATGTGGCCCTAAAAAGAAATATAGAAGCATGTGAGTTGTCAAATAAACCTAGTTGTAAGACCCACAATGGCACAAATTGTCCAAATGCTTGAACAAATAAAATCAGAAAATTTTACTTTGCAGATTCACTCTTGAGATTATCGTTTCCAACATATTAAATTATTAAAAAGATAATATATTATATTGTATATATATTATAATACGATATTAAAATTATATATTATACATTATATATGTTACATGTGGTATATATATTATAATAATATAATATATTAAAAATACATTATTTATTTGAATTTGTTACTAGATTATTTTATATGTTTGAATTTATATTTCCAATTTTAACTTTGTCATAATTTTTGCATTTCTTGATGTGCAAACATTAAGGAAGAAGTAGGGAAAAAAATGTCTAAAAAAAGCCAAAAAAATTGCAAAATCAAAATATTATGTTCAATTCCGTAAAATCCACCCACCTAAATTTTTTTAGCCAATGATATTCAAGAAAAATAATTTTTAAAATTAGAAAAGTTAAAAAATATGCATTTAACTTTAGAAAAAACTTCAAATATAATGTATGAAAGAAAATAATCAATTTTGATTGGTTGAAGTTCAAAACATTAATACCTAGTTAGGATCTGGTGGTGCCTATAGTTTCCAGGAACTAAAAAATGGTCACTCAAAGTCCAATATACTTATTTCTTCTCTAAGGTGAAGGCAGCTCAAAATTATTATCACATTTTATGGATGATGATGTGGGAAGTTTGAAGATTTGTTCACGTGAAATGAAAAGTGTTTTTTTTTTTTTTTCCTGTTGATGGATTATGAATTACTTACCTGGTAAGGTCCCATGGAGGGGAGCTTCCTAAAAAAATTGAGTGGGTGCTCTTGAGATTTTTTAGGAATATTTTAAAGCTAGTGGTTTCATGAATTCAATTTTGCAATTCAGCTAAAGAGTTTAAAAATAATAAATAAATAAAAATTCTCTCATTTTTATTTTTTTAGGAATTTAAAATTGTGGGAGAAAAAATCTGCTGTAGGGGCAATTTCTAGCCCCACCTCAATTTCACGAATTTGTAGTCCTAAAAGGTAGGGGCTGCTATTTTTCAGGAAAAGATTCTAATTAATCCTCTAGCATATTTTTTTTTTACTTCATGGGACTGTTTGATCCATGAAAATAGAAGCCCAAGCCCCCCATGGGACCATACAGTTATAAATTTATTTTAGAAATATGTTAAAGTTATTTATTGTATTTTAAAATATTTTTTATTTATTTATATAAAAATGTTTAAGATGATTTAGTAATGTAATGAGGGCGGGGGCCCTAGCTCGGTTGGCTAAGTAATTCCGTTGCGGCTTGCTGGTCACGAGTTCTAGTCTCCCCCGTCCCGTGGTACCGGAGGGCGTGTTGCGCCAGCGCCGCTGGTCACGTTAAAAAGTTTACCAGGCGCACTGCAGTTTATAGGGGGTCGTGCTACCCGATTCCTGCAGTCTAAAAAAAAAAAAAAAGTAATGTAATGAATTAATAAAATAAATTTAAGTAAAGGTATTGTATTAAAATAATTGATATATATTTAAATGTATTTATATAAAATTTGTTCATAAAAAAGAAATTGTTAATAAAGATTAATAATAAATCAATTATTATATATTACTTATTTATATATTATATTATATTTTATTATTTATATATTATATTATTTATACTATATTTTATAATATATATTATAATATAATATATAATAAAAGAATGATAATATTTTACATATTATTTTTTTATTTATATATAACATTATTATATATTATTATATTTATATATAACATATTATTTATTATATTATATTACATACTCTATTATTCATATTCATATTATATGATATACTATGTTATATAAATTATTTTTACATAGATCTAATTTTAATTAGATTTGGTAGGCATGGTAGGGTTTAGATGAGCACTAATTTCTAATGGAAGACTAAGATCTCAAGTAGCTCATGGAATAAAAAAATATTGAAAAAAATAAATATTAAAAGTTTAGATTTAGATTATAAATATGAAAATGTTAGTGGTATATTAGATCTAAAATAAAACCTTAATATGATTCCTAAGGGTGGGTGAAAAAGATATAAAATAAATCTTAAAACTATTGTAAAAGAGATAGTAACAATGTAATAGCAATGAAATAAAATGATTGTAAAGAGTTTTTCTTTTATCTAAAATTTAGATGTATATGTCATAAATACGTTGATATGGAAAATCTTAATATGGGTAAGAAATCTTTAGTTTGTGTAAAGTCAAAGAGGCTCACCAAATATAAGCTAATTAAATAAATGTAATTAATTAAATACAAATCAACATATATTATGTAATGATAGTTGAGACTAATTTAAATCATATTAGTGTACTAACTACTTTAAAAAGTAAATGCAAGGGATAAAGACAATCATTCTTTTGATGATAGATTTTATAATATTATTTATATAATATAATATAATATGAATAATATAGTATATAATAGAATAGAATAAATAATATGTTTTTGATAAAGGGTAAAACGGGTTTTACAGGGACCCGAAACCACAAAGTTTACAACATAAAAGATATGAAAGAGAAGTCCAACAAAACAACCAACTGCACAAAAGGTAAAAACCAGAACAACCTGCAGCCATCCGCAAAAGACCAGGAAGGTCACAAAAAGGCTAGCAGAAAAGCCAACAAAAAAACTGGCCGCGACTAACCCAAAGTCTTCAGGACAGACTCTGTCTATGCCTCCAAATTCTTCATCTCATGAACACCCTTCTTAAACGTTTGAATCATTTGCAGCGTGGGGGGAGCCTTCCTCTTCAGATTGGCCCTGGTTCTCTTAGAGATGCCAGCATCCTCCTCCTAGTTTCTTTCATTGGTTTCTTCCTGGTCAACCACCAGAGATCCCTGTTGGGCTTTGTCTAGTTTCTCGGTCATAGCATTGATGATTATGGCGTTGTGTCTGGCCATACGATTGTTTTGCTCACCAATGATTTTGATGGTATTTTTCATTTTTTCCATCTCAATTTCAATGTTTCTATTTTTGCCAACTTGGTTCTAAGTGTAAATGTTGAGATCGTGATCTCTTCGTTTCACCTCTATTTTTTCAATCGCCGCTACCTTGGCTCCCAACTCATCCACCTTACTTTGCAGTGCCCAGTTTTTTATCTTTAGCTCATTAATTTCATTGAAAGTCCATTTCAAAAGTTTGAAATGGGTATCAGCATTATTTCTAGCTAAATTCAAAACATCCACGGAAGGATCCCTATTAGTGTTGAGACAAGTATTATCAGGGATAAGAGTGATAGGGGACCCAGTTCTAGCAGTTTTATCCATTGACGGGTCAGCAGAAGGCTCAGTATTATTAGCACCAGACGCCTCAGAGTCAGGGGAATCTTTGGAGTAGGATACAAGGCTTTTAGCCTTGGGATTCTTATCAATAAAACTAGTTTTAAGGGAGGGGCTTTCCAGCTTCGGCACAGCACAACCTTTAACAATAAGATGGTTAGGGTTTTTCTTTCCCGAAAGGGCAGCAGGCAGACTAAGGACAATTCTAGCTGGACTTAAATTGGGCAAAAACCCTGAGCAGTTGGGTTCAGTATCGTCATCCTCAGAGTCAGGGGAGGCTTCAAGATTAGCAGGGACAGGAATTTTTTGGTAATGCTCCATAATTAATCTAATCAGCCCAATATGCAAAATAGGGAATCTTCTAGGGTTTTTTTTGTGGTCATCCAAACTTTTCCTCAAAGAGAAAAAAAGATAGTAGGGGAAAGAAACCCTTACCTTGTAGCGGAAATGGTTGAGCAGGGCAAAGTGATAACCGTAGACCCTGGTGAAGCGACCATCCATAGTTATGTACTCCATGATGACATGTAGGACCTTTCTCCACAGGGTTTTTATGGTGTCGGCATCAAAGAAGCTATTAGCAATTTTAACCAGTTTCATCTTTTCTTTCTCTTTTTTAGGAAATCTAATGACGGCTTCGTCAGAAAAAACCATATCCCTGAAAAAAAATTTCCCATCAGTCGACATTCCCGTCACTTCAGCTATCAGGTTTTCATTGAGCTCGACATTCCTAGCAAAAAGGGTAAGATTCCCATTATCCCAATTTTTCTCAAAAAGATTCATAGCCTCTTGACTAGAACCATGGAGCTTCTCTAGGAACGGAAGTAACCCCCCGCTTATAACTTTATTCCAAGCCTTAACATTTCTTGTGTGCATCTCATAGCTGTCCGGCTCAATTATTTTCCTATCTCCACCCATCTTAGCAAACACCATGGGGCACACAAACACAATATCTTTACTAGAACTGGTCCTACTAAATCTAAGAACCCACAAAGCGTGCCAATCCACCTTGCATACTAAGCAAATAAGCTCGGTCCCATACAATCTAATGATTGTGATGTGATAACTCCATCATGTCCTCATTAAAGAGATGACATGCCTCTTATCCATGTGATTTATCATAATTCAATAAAGCACGAACATTAATACTTAGCTCATTAAAGTTTAGCCAAGTGCTCTGATCATTACTCCTAACCCCTTCATTAGCAAAAAAATCTGCCACGGCATTAGCTTCTCTATAGACATGTGAGATTTTAATTTTGTTGAACTTAGCAAGAGTCGAGGTGGCATCATCAATCCAAGATTTAATTGTCCACGAGGGGGGGGACTTGCCACAAAGACAATCAATAATATTTTTGGAGTCACCTTTAAGCCAGAGATTTTTAAAGTTAATACTATGGGCTAAATTAATAATGTGGAAAGCGCCAGCAGCCTCAGCCAAGTGATTGGTCTGGGAACCAAGAGGAGTGGTCATAGCACCAAGAAAGTTGCCAAAGGAGTCCCTTATAACTCCACCACAGCTTGCCGCCCCCAGATTACCTTTAGTCGCACCATCAAAATTAGTTTTGACCCATCCATTAGGCAGGAAAGACCAGCGAACATCCTTTCTATCCTTCTTGGCTTTTTTAGGGGCGCAAGGCAAATCGAGACTGATATTCCATTCCTTGGCAACTATAAGGTCATAAGACAATTGAGCCTCTTTCTCAGAATTACTAACCTTCTGGGGGATAGCATTGACATTCTCTTTCAAGAATCTGATGATTCTATCAAAAACAATATCCACCGGAGCTTCTTTGTCTCTATAAATTCTATTGTTGTGTTCTTTCCACAGACCCCAAGCAACATGAGGGAAAGAGAAGTTCCAAAGAAACCTGAGAATAGGATTATGATTCAGAGCATTCCATTGGAGGAAAAAGTCTTCAACAGATGAAGGAAAAACCCAAGAGAGATGCCAAAAGCTGATAATTTTTTCCCAGATTGAGGCAGTAAAAGGATAATGAAGGAACATATGACGCATTGACTCTGCTTCCCTCTTACAAAGAAAACATCTGTTAGGTATTTGAAAGCCATGTTTACATAGGTTATCAATCATAAGCACCTTATTTTGGAGAAGGATCCAGAAAAAAAATGTTGATTTTAGGGACCAAATGTTTGAACCAAGCCTTCAACCAAAAGGGAGGAGAGTCCTGGGAAGAAGTAATCCTGGCGAAGGATGATGAAACTAAATAGTTCCTGAGGGTTCATCGATCCAAACAAGACGATCTTCCAACTGATTAGAACAGAGTCTAACAGCCAATAAAGATGACTGAATAGGAGCCAGAGTTTGGCTGATAAAACACAGATCCACCCATTTTCCATTCACTCTGTAGTCTTTCACATAGGATCTGAAATGAGCTTTGCAATTCTCAGCCCATCCTCTAAAAGAATCAATTTTTATAAGGGGCTCCTTAAACAGCCACCTGTCCTCCCAAAATCTAGTTTGGTTTCCACTTCTAACTTGCCAACCAATTCCTGAGTCCACAATATTTTTCCCACTGATCAGATTATTCCAGCAGGTTGAACTTCTAGGAAGAAGATGGGAATCCTTTAGAATTATAAGAGAACAATTGTTCTCTAAATATTTACTTATATATGTTTTATAACAATTGTTCTCTAAGAGAATAAATAATATGTTATATAATAATATTATATATAAATAATATATAAAATATTATTATTGTCTTCTTATATATTATATTATATTATATTAGTAATATATATATATATAAATAATTTTTTTCTAATATGAGCATCACAATAGATTTTAGTTTGATTCCATGTGGTAGCCATGGTAGGGTTTAGATGAACACTCATTTGTAATGGAAAACTAGGATCTCAAGTAGCTCATGGAATAAAAAAGATTGAAAAAATAAAGATTAAAAGTTTAGATTTAGATTAAAAATGTGAAAAATTTAGTGGTATATTAGATCTAAAATTAAAACTTAATATGATTCCTAAGGGTGGGTGAAAAAGATATAAAATAAAACTTAAAATCATTGTAAAAGAGAAGTAACAATGCAATAGTAATGAAACAAAATGATTGTAAAGAGAATTTTTTTTATCTAAACGTGAGATGTATATGTTATAAATATGTTGATATGGAAAATCTTAATATGGGTAATAAATCTTAAAAAAAAAAATAGTTTGTGTAAGGTTAAGGGATAAAGGTAGTCATTCTTTTGATGATAGATTATATTATATTATTTAATAAAAATAATTTATATAATATAATATAATACGAATAATATAATAGAATAAATAATATGTTATATATAAATAATAAATAATATATAAAATATTATCATTATCTTATATATATATATATAGACTTATTATTAATATCTATAAACAAATTTTATATAAATGCATTTCAAATATATATCAATTATTTTAATGCAATAGATTTACTTAAATTTATTTTATATAATTCATTGCATTATTTAATAATCTTAAAACATTTTTATATAAATAATTTATTTTAGAATACAATAAATAACCTTAACATAAATCCAGGTAATTCATAATCTAGTACTTACGAGTGGAAAAAAGAAAGTACTTTTATTTCATGTCAACAAATCTTCAAGTTTCCCATGTCATCATCCATAAAATGTGAATAAGTTCGAGCTGAAAATATCAAAGAAGAGATACCTAAGTTAATGTCAAAATCAAGGTGTATAGTGTTTGATGCAGGCACGTGAATAGTGAATGGTATGAAGCCTAGTTATGATAGTGATGTGCTGAAATAGAAAATAAATTTATCTGCCTCACTTAAAAATTTAGAGCTTAGTGTGTGCTCTTTACATGTTCAGTCGGCATTCTCATTCAAGTTAATAATTATATTAAAACCACCAATGAAGAAAATATTAAAAACTATCAGCATTTTAGTATGGCTAACTCATAAGTTCTTTGATCACCATTTCATGTATAAGCTACAAACATCTATAAGAGAGAAGTTAGTAAATGATTACAACCATTTGCAAAGTAGTAAAGAGTTAAATGAAGGGGTTTAAATACAAATACAAGTGTGCAAAATAGAGGTGTGATATTGTTTGCAAGTCTAAAATGAAATAAATATGGGTAGTGAAACCAAATTCCATGCTTATGCCAGCATCATTCATTTTATGCCAGAACTAAATCTTTTGTGATAGGGTATGGGCATCCATCAAGGAATAAAAGAATGGTAGATGTTTTAGTTGCAAATGCCTTGGCAGATCAACATGCAAATAATAGAGACATAAACTACGTGGAAACATGTAAAGACAATAAGATTAAGGTGATAGTTATATGGACATTAGCTTCAATTTACTTTGCCATTGATATACATGCATGCAAAGTGTGGAAGCATAGCCATGACAAGAACTATTTGAAAAAATTCCTCAAAGAAATGTGGTTTCATGGAACACTATGATTGTAGGATGCACACAAAATATTGCTTGAAACATGTATGCAAAAGGATTCTCAACTTCCTATTGTATGATAAAGAATCACGGTACTCAATTTGTAGATTCTCTTCTAAATCCTATTTACAAACAATCTCTTGTTTGTCTCAATAAGTGTACTTTGATTGATCAAAGGGAATCCTCTAAGGTGTGAGGTTGTAGAAGACCATTTGTTGGAAGGTTAGGGAAACTAAAATCAACTTGGAACATGGTAGCTGCCCAAAACCCTATGTACAATTATTTTTCCTACCGATATCAACTTTTCTATCAAGGTAAAACAAAATGGATATCTTGCTATAATCCAGTATCTCAATTCAAGACCTTGGATTAGCAGTTGGCTTGGAGACAAAGTCGATACATGGTTTAAAGAGAAACTATTTGAAGAACTTTTATATTCACTATTTTAGATGACGTTGTCTAAAGAGAGCTTTGGAGAATAGTGGATATTATATATGATTTAATCTAAGTTACATGATTTATTTTACAAGAAAAAATTAATAAATTATGTGATTTGTGATGGTTTTTTTTCTAAAAGGGGCCTATGTTCATTTTGATGCCCAATCCATTATAATGAATAATGGTTGTCATCATGGGCTCCATTAGCCTTGATGAGAAGATCCATTTGGGAGTGTGATTATTATAGCATGAAAAAGATATATATCATGGTCAAGTAATCCCACACCTTTGTATAGTTAAATACTACTACTATATACACCATTGTCAAATATTACAAATACAAGTGTGCTAATAGACATATATGTAAAATGTGGAAGCTCCAAACTTTATTATCAATATGCTACTGAAACCTATGGTAATTGTGTGGGTTTGTATGCATGGAGGAATGCAATATCTTTAATTATGAATCAATGATTCTTCTCCCAATGATAGATGTTGCAATCTATGGGCGCATTGCAACACTTGAGATTTTTCATCCTTATGGAGAAACTCGATATTATTTATTCATTTCAACAACAACAAAAAAGATCAATGTTCGTAATTGGCTAGATGGTGCTCGATGGTTGCTAGAGAAAATAGAGCAAGCAAAGATAGAAAGTACCTTAGCTTAGCCTATCATCGCATGAAAATGTTGGATATCAAGGTGAAACTTACAACAATACGAACTTAAAATAATGTGATTGCAAATATGAAATTATGTATTCAATATTACCAATTATGTGATTAGCAAATCCAATAATGAAAGCAAAACAACAATACCACAAGTTGAGAATCACAAGTGACACAAGATATACGTGGAGAAACCCTTGTGGAAAAAAAATCTGCACCCAAAGAGATGCAATGCTTGTATTAATCTTCAAATGAAGTATGCATCAATACAACACTCCTTTTTGAATTTCTACAACACTTCATTACTATATCAACCTACTAAAAAACTTATGAAACCACTATCTCAAGGCTCTAATATATAGATATTTGTGGGAGAGAATACCACCTGTGGTATCTCGAAACAACAATCATAAACCACTTGGAAAAACCCATGCCCCTCTTAGTGGACAACCCATAAACATAGTGAAAAATGTTAAATGATCACATGGCCTTCACATGGGTGCCTAACCTATATCCAATCACAATTGGTCAAACCCGAGTGCTCCATTACCTTCCAACAACTCATACCCAGAACATGCAAACTTGGGCGCCCAACCTAGGATAACATGCAAATCATTCAAGACAACATGAAAGAACATGCATTTCTAGGTGGTCCCCACCTAGAAAGTGGATGCCTAGATGGAATATGCTCCTAGGATGCTCTATAATTGTCACCGTAATGGGTCCACCTCTATGAATTCAATTACAATTTGTCATAGGAAAATAAATAATAAATATTTTGTCTCCAATGTCCTCTAGGACACTTTCCAAAGAATGTGGAGGCACATAATATCAACTTAGATAACAATTATAATGTCACCTATCCTAACAGAAAATGCACCTTGTAAAAAATAGGCTCAACATTCCAATGACACAATGGAAATGACCTCAAGGTGTGAGACCTTGCAAGATGAGCTCAATTCTCTAGACAAGGTTGACTTCCTCTTCTGATCTAAATGTAGATGTGTTGGTCTAGCCCAACATATAAAACCTTACCACTAACCCTATTATAATAACTCACAGGGGAAAGGGGATAGAAGGAAAACGAGAAAGGGAAAGGGGAGGTGATACACCAAGATGGAATTTGTTTCTTCCTACTTCAGACAACACAACATATCAATTAAAATAACCAAAATATTTACACAATTCTTTGTTTTGTGAGATTCCAAGGATAACATGAAATTTAGGGCTTGCAAGATGTTGTAGAGGAATGATATCATAGAATAAAAACTACATATATTAATAAAAAATAACAAAATGATACTTGAACATGAAGGTAAAGAAGGTTCACACAACACTTTGAAGGAGAGAAAAGGTAAAAGTAGTTAAATTCATTAATATAAAGGAAAAGAAGCCAATTTTACAATTACAAAATTATAAAGTGCAAGAATTGTAGAGTTAGCCAAAGAAATTGTGAGAGGAGCCCAAAGAAGACCCCAAAAATGAATATAATAATTTCCTTTATAGTTTAGGCATAACTAAAGATATTTGCAATAAAACCCTAACCCAAGGTTGGTTGTTGAGAGGAGAATATGATCTAATCAAATATAAAGGATGTGACTCCTCAAAATCCATGTTGAAAGCATGGCAGAATGGCCTAGAAGTTTACACCATGCTTGTGCATTGATGGCCCTTACAACTGTAAAACAAAAAATTCTCACAAAATCCACCATGAAATCTAACCATGAATGGTCTGCAATAGAAAGAACGTCTTTGAAACATGCGAGAAGTATTTGCATTGCTTTGCATTGAATAAGGCATGAAATCTACAGAAAAATCAACTTTGCAACCCCTTGGAGATTTGATCTAGTAGCTAGAATGTCGCTCATCCATGAATACAAACCCTCCCATAAAAATAGTGTGGCTATCCATTGGTAGATTTGAATTTGGGCTGCATATCTGTAAAAAATCAATGCTCTAGATGCCTTGATTGAGTTTGAATTTCTTTGAAAAGTCTTGACCAATTAGAATACACCATGTTGACGTTAAATAATGCATCATCAAAGTGGGCCCATGGAGAAAATCTGTCAAAAAGGTTACTAACATCATCAGAGGATGAATGTTGGCATTTCTACATCACCGTAAAAAACTTGTAGACTTGTGGAATCCATGACATGTGTCAACCTTCTATGCATTTTCCATTAGAAACTAGACCCATGTTAAAGCCTTGTGAGCATGTGGAACTAACATAAAGCTGCTATGTGTCACCTTTTCTATAAATCCACATCTTGAAATGTGACCCACCTCAAGAATTTTGTGGGCTAGTGGATAACATGCCACGTGTTACGATTTTGCATTTTCATGCAAAAAATGGACACCCTTTGAGAAGCTTCCAGGCTCACAGGAACATGCCTGATAGGTGTCATGATTTCCACACATCTGTGCTTGAAATTATGTATTCTTTAAAATTCTTGAGGACAAGCGGAGATAATGAAATGCTACCATGAGTTGCCATCCCATGCCTTTGTGCTTAGAAAATGAACTTGCCTAAAAATTATGTGGGCTTGCAAAATCTATGACACATGTCGACCTTCCATGTATTTGCAACAAAATTAGGTGCTCTCTAAAAATTTCCATGAGCAAGTGGAATCTTTTAGGTACCTCCACGTGGTGACCTTTTTGCCTCTCCACAACAAAAAATGTCTTAGTGAAAATTATCCTGCAAATGCACAAAGATTGCGCCAAGTGTCGCCCTTTTCACACCTCTACACTCAAAATTCTCTTTAAAAACAAGGGTCAATGCAGGATCATGGGGGTTCAAACTAGGCCCTTAAGTGGCAATGAAAATTTAAAAAAAAAAAGAGTTAGGAAACTTGACATAAAAAATTGAATAGGTTATTAACATAATTTAAAAATTATGTAAGAATAGAATTTGTAGCAAATTGAATGTAGTTTCTAAGCTACTAGTCATTTTTTGGAAAAAAGTAAATTTATTTGGTGAAAATTTGAAATTTCAATGCAATAGTACTAAATTTTTAAGAAAAAAATAAAAAATAGGTGTCTGTCTAATCGACCTAAGTACAAGAAAAAAAAATTGAAACTTTCAATATAAGTAGAGGACACATGCCCGGATGTGCCGCACTTTTTTTCTTATTTTTTTCCAAGTAAATAATTAGTTATGAATTTTTTATTAGAAATTTGTACAAGTATTAAAACTTGTTTGTTTGACCACCATAACTTGGTCAAAAAATTATGAAATTCATTTTCTGTATCATATAGTATGGGAAGCATAGAATGTGTCACATCTTTGAGATTTGAAAATGTGAAATCGTTTGAGAATTATAGATGTTTTTCAATTAGCCTATAAATCAATACTTTAGTCATAATACATGTAGAAAATCAATAATAGTTATCTATTAAATTCAAAATAAGGCACATCTTATATTGGTGGAAAGCTGAGAATTTGGTCAATAAAACCTTTTCGTTTCATCAAATTCGGATAAAAAAAAGTTGTCAACCACAAGGGTGAACTCTAGAAAACTAAGGAAGATTTCTAAACACATTTTTGTAGTTGACTTTCAAAGTATGACACCCCCAAGCCAAATCCCAAGACAACCCTGAGGGAAGTCCTGAGGCTACTAATTTTGTTAAAAAAAATGGATATCCGTTTGAAATGGATATCCGTTCTGAATGAATATCCATTTCAAATGGGTACCCATTCAGAATGGATATCCACTTATATCATATATTCATTACCTTTACTGTTTTTAAAATTTTTTGTATTATTAATATATAATATATTTATTATATATTAATAATACATAAAATATATATTATATATTATATAATATATACTATATAGTATATATAATATTATATTATATATATACTATATATTATATATTATATACATATATAATATATATAATATATATATATTATATATTTCATATTATATATTATATATAGTATATTATATACTATATATAATATATATATTATATACTACATTATAATATATAGAGTGAGAGAGAGAGAGAGATTTATCTAGGTAAGGTGGGAGGGATAGAAAAAGGGAGAGACCTAAGAGAGAGGGATAGAGGGAGGGAGAGAGCTCAGTGAGAGTTATCTAGGTAGGGTGGGAGGAAGAGACCTAAGAGAGGGAGAGAGAGACCTAAGAGAGGGGGGGTTAGGAGGGATAGAGGGAAGGATGGACTTGAGAGATAGAGTGAGAGAGAGTTGTATAGGTAGGGTGGGAGGGATAGAGGGAGGGAGAGACGAGAGAGAGAGAGAGAGAGAGAGAGAGAGAGAGAGAGAGAGAGAGAGAGAGAGAGAGAGAGAGAGAGAGAGAGAGAGAGAGAGAGAGAGAGAGAGAGAGAGTTATCTAGGTAGGGTGCCTTAGGGAGAAACCTATGAGAGAGAGGGAGATAAAGTTATCTAGGTAGGGTGGGATGGATAGAGAGAGGGAGAGACTTGAGAGAGAGCGAGTTATCTATGTAGGGTGGGAGGGAGAGACCTAAGAGAGAATTATTTAGGTAGGATGGGAGTGAGAGACCTAAGAGAGATGGGGTGGGAGGTATAGAGGGAGGGAGAGACCTAAGAGAGAGAGGGGGTTGGGAGGGATAGAGGGAGGGAGAGACTTGAGAGAGAGGGGGTGGGAGAGATAGAGAGAGGGAGATACCTAAAAAGAGAGAGAGAGAGAGAGAGAGAGAGAGAGAGAGAGAGAGAGAGAGAGAGAGAGAGAGAGGGGAGAGAGAAAGAGAGAGAGGAAGGGAGGGACAAAGAGAGATAGAGGGAGGGATATACCAGAGAGAGTTATTTAGGTAGAGTGGGAATGAGATACTTGAGAGAGAGTGGGTGGGATGGATAGAGGGAGGGAGAGACCTAAGAGAGATGGGGGTGGGAGTGAGATACCTAAGAGAGAGAGGGGATGGGAGAGAGAAAGAGAGAGTTATCTAGGTAGGGTGGAAGGGAGTGAGTGAGATATAGTTATCTAGGTAGGGTGGGAGGGATAGACATAGGGAGAGACCTGAGAGAGAGGGATAGAGGAAGGGAGAGAGCTCAAAGAGAGAGGGAGTGAGAGAGTTATTTAGACCTAGGGTGGGAGGAAGAGAGGGAGAGAGAAATTTATCTAGGTAGGGTGAGTGAGAGAGAGACCTGGGAGAGAGGGGGATGAGAGGGATAGAGTGAAGGACGGACCTAAGAGAGAAAGTGAGAAAGAGTTGTCTAGGTAGGGTGGAAGGGATAGGAGGGAGAGACCTGAGAGAGAGAGGAAGTTATCAAGGTAGGGTGGGAGGGAGAGACTTGAGAGAGAGGGGGTGGGAGGGATAGAGGGATGGAGAGACCTGAGAGAGAGGAGGAGTTATCTAGGTAGGGTGGGAGGGAGAAACCTAAGAGAGAGAAGAGTTATTAGTTATGGTGAGAGTGAGAGACCTAAGAGAGAGGGAGGGAGAGATGAGAGAGATAGTTGGCTTGTTTTTGTCAAAATTATATTTAGTGTGATTAGGATCAATGTGAGTCAAATGATTGGGTAGATACATGGATTCCATAGTATCTAACCCCTTTATCTATATCACAATCCTCTTTAAAAGATGAAATGGAAAGTTCACTTGAATATGGCCATCTTTCATATCTTCTACAGCCATGACATGTTTATGTAGTTGTTGCACTGTATGGGAATGAAGAGGGATCAAATTATTGGTTGGCACGATGTGTATATGGAAAGAAGAAGCTAAAACAACTGACAATAGATGATTATGGGTTCATGTATCCTACATTTTATGTTGTTGTTGAAACTTGCTTGCAAACAAATATGATTAGAAAGAATGGAATACATGCATTTTAAGACTAAGAAACACAAAACCATTCGCATGTATTCACACCTTGTTATAGCAAAAAATAATAATTTATTGATAAATCATGTAAAAAAAAGAATAAAATAACTATGGATAGTTAGTAGTGTCGATCATGAAGCAATACTAGATATTTTGAAGGTAAGAATAACCCTTCAGGCACACTTGACTAGCAAATATTTTTTTTGTATGGGACAGGTATGATATTTTTCATCTCATTTAGAATTATGTTATTTATATAATTTGGATTAAGAGTACATTATAAGTTTTCATAAAAATTAACTGTTATGTATAAATGTAGGTTTTTTGGAGAACAAAGGTGTATTTCAAGTGATTTAGATCAAAAATTTCATAGTAGTTCATGTAGAGATCAATATATTTTTAAGGTGTATTTGATTTGAGAAAATGTTTAGTTTAATGAAGTAATGATGGTAGAAATTCAAAGTATGTTTGAGTTCATTTGTCTTGGGTAACAAAAAGAGAACTTCCCTAGCATTTACCTATCTACCTCAATGTGTCCATGTTGCCCATTTGTCAAAAATACTAAAAATTTAACAACTTTGCATTTTTTGCTCTTACATATCTTTCAAGACTACCTCGAATTAGTGCACTTTGGAATCATGGAGGGATTTGGGAAACAAAAGGAGGCCTCCCATGGTGTTTACCTACCTACCTTGATGTGTTGGTATACTTGGTTTTGCTCTATGATGCACGAAACAAAAAATGCTTCTTTCCATTTTTGCATTGCTTTCCAATGACAATTTTTGCAAGAATGCATTTGACATTAGAACACTCAAACGGTGTTGATTTGACCAAAAAAGAGAGATTTTGATTTGAAGGGATTCGATATCCACCTATAGGTCCAAACAAAGCATTCCTACGTGCCATAAACTCCCAGAACGACTTCGTCATAGTTTGACTTTTTTTTACTTTTAGGGCTCTTCAGCGACTACCCTAGAAAGAGCACCCCAGAATAATTAGGTGAATTGGGAAAGAAAAAGAGACCTTCCATAGTATTTACCTACCTACCTCGACATGTCCATGCTTCACATTTGTCAAAAATACTAAATTTTTTACAATTTATTTTTTTTTCTCTTGGGCTCTTTAGAGACTACCCCAGAAAGAGCACCCCAAAAAAATCAGGTAACTTTGGAAATGAAAAGAGACATTTCTTAGTTTTTTCCTACCTACCTTGACATGTCCATGCTACCCGTTTGTCAAAATACTAAAAATTTAACAATTATGTATTGTTTGCTCTTACAACACTTTCAAGAATACCCCGGATTAGTGCACTCTAGAATCATAGGAGGACTTTGGTAGAAAAAGGATTCCTTTCATAGAGTTTACCTTTCCACCTTGATGTGTTGGTATAGTTTTTTTTCTCCATGATGCACAAAACAAAAAAATGCTTCTTTCCATTTTTGCACTACTTTCCACTGATAATTTTTGCAAGAATGCATTTGAAAGTGGAACACACAAACGGTGTTGAGTTGATTGAAATAGAGATAGGTTCATTTTAAGGGATTTTATATCCACTTGTAAGTCTAGACAAAGCATTCATATGCACCACAAGCTCCTAGAATGACTTCATCATAGTTTGACATTTTTTGGCTTTTAGGGCTCTTTAGAGACTACCCTGGAAAGAGAACCCTAGAATAATCAGGTGACTTGGGAAATGAAAATAGACCTTCCCTAGTATTTAACTGCATAACTCAACATGTCCATGCTTCCCATTTATCAAAAATACTAAAATTCTTACATTTATTCCATTTTTCACTCTTAGGGATCTTTAGAGACTACCTTGAAAATCTAGCACCCCAGAATGATTTAGTGACTTTGGAAATAATAAGATACCTTCCCTATCATTTACCTACCTACCTCAACATGTCTGCATTGCCAATTTTTCAAAAATACTAAAAATTTAACAATTTTGCATTTTTTTCTCTTACATCTCTTTCAAGACTACGTCTAATTAGTGCACTCTAGAATCACAGGGGGACTTGGGAAAAAAAGGAGGCATTCCATAGTTTTTACCTACCCACCTTGATGTGTTGGTATACTTGGTTTCACCCCATGATGCACAAAACAAAAAAATGCTTCTTTCCATTTTTGCATTGCTTTGCACTGATAATTTTTGCAAGAATGCATTTGGCATTGGAACACTATTACACCCCACCCTAGATTCCTAAATTAATTTCCATTGTATGGTAATTATTGTGATGAATAATGAGATTATGAGATCTGAAAGTTATTTATATTATGATGAAATAATGTAAGGATATGTTAGTGCTTTCAATAGAAAGATGATGATTACTTGATGCTAAGAATTTGATGAAATTCTATTAAACAAATTTATTTTCCTTAAATTAAATTATTAATGAAATTACAATGATATGAACATGATGTAATAGTTTCTAGGATAACTACTTGTTTATTTTCTTGAATGATATTGCAGGAGCAATCCAAATGCCTCCAAAGAGAAAGAGGGGCAGTATCACTTGGGAGAACTTGGGTGAAGTTGTGAATCCTCTGGTAATGCCATATGAGCTTAGCGTCAATCAAACCTAAGAGTGTCTAGGGTTGTCAGTTGCGAAATTGAAGGTAAATCAACTTGAGGTTGTTGAGTCGTGTGCTTTCCATTATGCTTGGTTGTGGCAATTTGGGGTTCAATGACTTTCTTTTTTATTTTTGAATAAAAGTGGCAAATCCACTAAAAATATTTTATTGAAAATAAAAGAGGCTTACATCAATTTTACATCAGGTAATAGTAGAAAATTCATGCCAAACATTTGGCAAAATAGAACTAACAAGAAGACAGTAGGGGCAATAGTGCCAATTACAAACAGAAAAACCCCTCTGAACACCAAGGCATGAAAGTTGATTACACTGGGAGAGAAAGAAGGGAAGATAACCCTCGAACCAGAGAGAGCAAGAAGAAACCTTTTCAAATCTGAGAACACCAAAAAGAGAATCCAATCTGCATCAATACTGGTAATAACAAAGTGAGGAGTCCAACCAAAGAAGCCAAGAAGCCTGCACACAAAAACAAGAACCAAGAGCCATGAAGCCTGCAAAAACCAGATTTGGTGAAGCGAAAAGAGATAACAAAAGTGCTAGTGTGGGGCTGAATTAGAAGGAAAGGAGGAGCCCGAATAGAGAAGATCCCACTACCAAGGGACAAAATTGTGAATGAAATTCCAAGAAACAGGGGAAAGACTTCAAGTGGAGCTTTCCTTTGAGGAAGCCAAGTATGCAAGTGGCGGGAAGAAAGGTTATTCATGGGGCTCGTAAAGAGCATGTCTGATCAACAAGCGAACTGCATCATACAACCCCTGAATGGAGCCACAAATAGAATTGTCGTATTGAGCCCAAATTTTGAGAAGCCAATAGTTGAATTCTCTCAAACAATCACTTAATAAACCACTAGCCATGGAAGAAAGAAGAAGAGTAAGCCGACTATCAGACAATAAGTTTTTTCTACAAAATATACCACCCACCATGTTCGAACCCTACAAAATGTTGCAATTTTCCAAGGCAGGTTGTAAAGAGGAGAGTGGGCATATGTGTAGAAGGAGATATGTGCCTACAATAAATTTTACCATCTCCACACACCAGAGGACATCCATTAGATTTGAAACAAAAAGTGAAGCAACTTCATGTGGGAGAGCAGTTACATGAAGATCCAACCAATCATAGCCAAGCACCACTTCAATTACATCATGGACTTGTTTGCATTCAATTGCAAACGTTCTTCTCAGTTTTTCCAATGTAAACATTGATAAATCTCGAACTTCATGAGTCCAAGGAGGAATGAACACTCTGAACAGACTATCCATTAGAGCAAATAGAACCAATGAAATAGCAACAATGGAAGATGTGAAAGAATGCCACCAAATGTTCATGTTTATAGAATGGAAAAGTAGTTGAAACACGAATGTCAATAAATCACACAAAAGTGTCATTAATGTTGTTGAGCTTCAATTGTACCTCATAGAGGTGAGAAGGTAAGATGCCATCAATGCTTGGAAAATCATGTCCCTGATGATACTTGAAGATTTCCAAGTGCTAAGGCTTCACATACACCTTAGAAAAGATAATAATTTTAAATCATGTCACCAGGTCTAAATTGGAGGCCACCAAATAAAACATCAACTTCTCTAAATTCTGACTACGAGAATACCCTCCCATATGCAGAAAAAAGGAGAAGAAAATATTATTTCCAAATTTAGCTATATGTATTGGTAGCCACCAAAAGATAAGACCAATACCCAAGCCCACCTTGAAACATCATTTCCAATGCATGAGATTTGTTGTGAATTCCTTGAGCATGTATGTCATAAAGAAATGAGTTATTTGTGGCAGGTACATTTGAGGAAGGGGGGACAGATGTCAACCCTAGGAGCAATGAAAGTCAGATGATCACACAAGTATCAAGATGCTCGATCAAGTAAGCGAATGTGAATTAAAAATCATGTACTAAATAGATGCTACGAAGACAAAACACCAGATCTAGGTTGTTAAATGCAAACCCAGATTGCCAAAAGAATTATATATTCAAGTACCCTCGGCATAAAAACATCATGTCAAACCAGTGATGGAGGCTCGACCCAACAATAACCATCATGATGAAAGAAAATGGCATGAAACAAGTCCCGATTTAAGCATTAAAATAGGTCATGCATGATCAAAATTCAAAAAAAATCCAAGAAGCATGAGATGTATCCCATGTGATACAAATGGAAATATTAATCTGGAGGTCAAAAAAGTTCCCATGTGAGATTTGAAATTTGAATTAAAATTAGATCTTGTGAAATAATTGATCACATTCCTCGGCTAAGAATTATGTATATAGAAGTGTTTCATCAATTGCCTTATTAGCAAGAGTATCAGCGTATGCATTTGCTTCTCTATAGCAATGAGATATCTGAATATTTGGAAAATCTTCAAGTTGATGCAAAATCAAAGAAAGAATATAGTCCAGATGCCAAGAGTCAAAGCTTCTCCTCTTTAAAGCTGAAATTGCTATCATTGAATCCCCTTCAATGTAAAGAGAGGAAATGGAAAGTTTATTAGCCAGATTTAGACCAATTCGCAGAGCATTAAACTCCACAACATTATTGGTGCAATCTAGAATTAGTTCACAAATAGCTCCAACAAAACCCCCATGCCAATCTCTTAGAATTGCAGCTATGCCTAACTTTCCCAGGTTGCCTCTCGAGGCCCCATCAAAGTTTAACTTGAAGAAATTTTTTGGAGGAGGTATCCAAGAAATTGAATTTTTGTTCACTGATGGTGCCTTGGTTGAAATAGAACCCATTTTAGGGAGTTTAAAATCAATTTCCAATTCTTCAAAATGAGTGCATCCCAAGATGAAAATATTATTTTTGAATTTTAAGTTTTGAAAGAGCCATTGAGGTCAACTCATATATGGAGATCTCAATCTTATTCATAACTTGCAGCAAAGTAGAGGTTTTTTTCTAAAAATTCTATTATTTCTTTCCAGCCAAATATTCCAGATGACAATAGGAGTGATTTCCTAGATGCAAGACAAAGTTGAAGAAGGAAAAATGAAAGGCCAGCTATTGAAGAAACATAGAATGAAATTGGGGAGAGGACTAGACCAACCAAGTTTATTCATAACCCAGGCCCAACAATGGTAGGCAAAGTCACATCCAATTAAGAGATTATCAGAAGATTCAAAGGCGTTCCCACATTAAACACATGGAAAAAGAGGTGTGATTCCCAATCTATCCAATCTCATACCTGTAAGAATTCTATCTTTAATAGAAATCCAAGCAAAAGTGCTTACTTTTGGAAGAACATGCGGACCCCAACACAACCTGGAAGGCCAAGGGTTGTCTGCATTTTGATGAACCAAACATTTATAACCTTCTCTTACACTATGCTAACCTAATTTGGATTTAAGCCAAACAATCTCATCTTGTTTTTTCAGAGAGAAAGATTTATCTTTTCAGAAGTTTCGCTTCTAAAGAATGCTTTCAAAGTGAGGAGCCTGTATAAAATCAAAATCCTTCCATTTAACAAGATTTGGATTTGATGGATTAATCTCTAAATAATCTCTTACTTTAATACCCCAACGAGCTTTAAGAAGAGGTTCAATGAATTTCCAACTGCTAAGAGACCTAATAGGTTTATGGCCATTCCAAGCATCTTCCTAGAAGAGGGTCTTCTAACCATTATTAATAACCCAAGAAAGGTGAGGAATAATCATAGATCTGCAGGAGGCAATAAAATTCCAAATCTTGGAGCCTTGAGGTAAAAAAAAATTAGTAAAGATCCTCTCTCAAGAGAGTCTAAAAATTTATACTGCATGATTCGACACCATTTGGTTTCAGGTTTTGAATAAATTTTCCAAAAAAGTTTGGCACCAAGAGCTTTATTTTGAAGGAAGATATCACGTAATCCTGCTCCATGATCTAGGTGTCTAGGGTTGCAAAGGGACTCCCATGCAACAAGAGACAATTTCTTTTTTGAAGAGACATTTTTAGACCAAAGGAAGTCTTTTAGAACCTTCTGAAGAGAACTTCCTTTGCCTTTTGGGAGTTCCAAAACTGACATTAAGTAAATTGGGAGGGAAAGTAACACAGATCTGAGCAATACCAATTTCCCAACAAAGATTAGCCATTTCGATTTCCATAATGAAATTTTGTTAGAGATTGATGAAATTATTTTGTCCCAAAAATCATGTTTCTCTTTCCCTAAGAAAAAGGGAATGCCCAAATATTTACATGGAAGGGAATCACATTTACATCCCCAAAATTTTAAAATCTGGGATTTAACAATGGAGCTGACATTCAAGAATTTTTATTTTATTTTTTAGAATTATAATATTGTCCTGAATGCAAGCAATAATCAGATAATACCTTTCTTGTTTATATATGTATAAGTATATATATAAATATATATACATGTACATTTAGTAAATGGAAATAATGCATACAAACGTATAAGGTTATATAATATATAATATATATACTATAATATATGTATATATTATATAATATATATTTTATGTATTATTAATATATAATATATTATATATTAATAATACAAAATATTTTAAAAATAGTAAAGGTAACGGATAATGTTATGAACGGGTACCCATTTGAAACAAATATTCATTCGAAATCAATATCCATTTCAAACAGATATCCATTTTTCCTAACAAAATCAGTAGCCTCAGAATTTTCCTTGGGGTTGCCTTGGGATTTGGATAGGGATGTCATACCTGGAAAGTCAACTACAAAATTGTGTTTAGAAATTTTCCTTAGTTTCCCATAGTTCGCCCTTGTGGTTGATGACTTTTTTTATGTGAATTTGATGAAACAAAAAAGGTTTATTGACCAAATTGTCAACTTTCCACCAATATAAGATATGCCTTATTTTGAATTTAATAAATAATTATTATTGATTTTCTACATGCATAATGACTAAAGTCCTTATTTATAGGCTAATTGAAAAACATCTATAATTCTCAAATGATTTCACATTTTTTGAATCTGAAAGATGTGGCACATTCTATGCTTCCCATACTATAGGATAAAAAAAATGAATTTCATAAGTGTTTGACCAAGTTATGGTGGTCAGACAAACAAGATTTAATATTTTTTAAAAGTTTTAATAAAAAATTCATAAATAATTACTTTCTTGGAAAAATTTACAAAAAATATGTGGCACATTCGGGAATATGTCCTCTACTTATATTGAAAGTTTCAAAAAAATAAAATTGCTTGTATTTAGGTTGGTCAAACGTACACTTTTTTATTTTTTTCCTGAAAATTTAGTACTATTGCATTGAAATTTCAAATTTTCACCAAATAGATTTACTTTTTTCCAAAAACTGACTAGTAGCTTAGAAACTACATTCAATTTGTTACAAATTATGCTCTTACATATTTTTCAAATTATGTTAATATAGTCTATTCAAATTTTTATGTCAAGTTTCCTAAATTTTTCTAAATTTTCATTGCCACTTAAGGGCCTAATTTGGATCCCCATGATCCTGCACTGACCCTTGTTATTAAAGGGAATTCTAAGCATTGAGGTGCAGAAAGGGCAACACTCGACACAAGCTTTGTGCATCCGTTGGAAAATTTTCACTCAGGAATTTTTTGTTGCAAAGAGGTAGAAAGGTCACCACATGGAGGTACCTCGTTGATTCTACTTGCTCATCGACATTTTCAAAGAGCACCTGATTTTGTGGCAAATGTGCAGAAGGAACTGACACGTGTCATTGCTTTTGCAAGCCTGCATAATTTTTAGGCAAGTTCCTTTTCTGAGCAAAGAGGCGTAGGATGGCGATGCATGGTAGCATTTCATTATCCCCGCTAGTCCTCAAGCCTTTTAAAGAATACCTAATTTCAAGCATAGATGTGTGGAAATCATGACACTTGATAGGAATGTTTCTGTGAGCCTGCAAGCTTTTCAGAGGGTGCCCATTTTTTCCATGAAAATGCAAAATAGCAACACATGGCATGTTTCCTACTAGCCCACAAAATTCTTGAGGTGGTTCCCATTTCAAGATGCGGATTTGTAGAAAAGGTGACATCTAGCAACTTTATGTTAATTCCACATGCTCGCAAGGTTTTAGCATGGGTCCAGTTTCTGATGGCGAATACACAAAAAAGTCAACACATGTCATGGATTCCACAAGTCTGGAAGTTCTTTATGGTGGATCCAATTTTTTATAGTGTAGTAGAAATGCCAACATGTGTCCTCTAATGACGTCAGTAACCTCTTTGATGACTTTCCTCCATGGGCCCACTTTGATGATGTGTTCTTTAACCAAAATGGAACATTCTAATTGGTCGAGAATTTTCAAGGAAATTCAAACTCAATCAAGGCATTTGAAGCGTTGATTTTTTGCAAATCTATGGCCCAAATTCAAATCTAACAATAGCCATCCACACAATATTTATGGGAGGGTTTGCATTCATTGTTAAGCAACATTCCAACTACTAGATCAAATCTCCAAGGGGTTGAAGAGCTAATTTTTGTGTAGATTTTCATGCCTTATTCAATGCAAAAGTGACGCTCATACTTCTCACATGTTTCAAAGGCATTCTTTCTATTGCAAACATTCATAGAGATATTTCATGTTGGATTTTGTAAGAAATTTTTGTTTTGCATTTGCAAGGGTCATCAATGCATAGGCATGGTGTACACTTTGAGCCGTTTTGGCATGCTTTCAGCATGGATTTTGAGGAGTCACATCTTCTATATTTGATAAAATCATATTCTCCTCTTAGTGCATAACCTTAGGTTAGGGTTTGATTGCAAATATCTTTAGTTAAGCCTAAACTATAAAGGTAATTTTATTATATTCATTTTTGGAGTCTTATTTGGCATCCTCTCACAATTTCTTTGGTAGAATCTACAATTCTTGCACTTTGCAATTGTAAAATCAACTTCTTTGCCTTTATATTAATGAATTTGACTACTTTTATCTTTTCTCTCTTTGAACGTGTTGTGTGAACCTTCTTTACCTTCATGTTCAAGTATCATTTTGTTATTTTTCATTCATATATTCAATTGTTACTTAAGTTTATAGTTTTTATTCTATGATATCATTCCTTTGTAGCATCTTACAAGCCTTAACCTTCATGCTATCCTTAAAATCTCACAAAATAAAGAATTGTGTGTAAGTCTTTTGGTCATTTTTATCAATATGTTGTGTTGTCTGAAGCAAGTGTTTTCCTTCTATCCCTTTTCCCCTGTGAGTTATTAGAGTAGGGTTTGTGGTAGGGTTTTATGTGTTGGGTTGGACCAACACATTTGTATTTAGATTAGAAGAGGAAGTCGACCTTCTTCAAAGACTTGACCTCATCTTGCAAGGTCCCACACCTTGAGGTCATTTACATGGTGTCATTGGAATGTTGAGCCTATGTGCAACAGGGTGCATTTTTTGTTAGGATATGTGACATTATAATTGTTATCCTAAGTTGATATTATGTGCCTCCACATTCTTTGGAAAGTGACCTAGAGGACATGAGAGGAAAAATATTTATTATTTATTTTCCTATGACAAATTGTAATTGCATTCATAGAGGTGGACCCATTACGGTGATGGTTATAAAGCATCTTGGGAGAATATTTCATCTAGGCATCCACTTTCTAGGTGGGGACCACCCAGAAATGTATGTTATTGTGTGTTTTCTTGCATGATTTGCATGTTATCCTAGGTTGGGCATCCAAGCTTGCATGTTTTGGGTATGAGCTATCAAAAAGTAATGGAGCACTCAGGTTTGACCAATTGTGATTGGCTATGGGTTAGGCACCCATGTGAAGGCCATGTGATCATTTAATATTTTTCATTATGTTTATGGGTTGTCTACTAAGAGGGTCCTGGGTTTTTCTAGGTGGTTTATGATTGTTGTTTCGAGATACCACAAGTAGTATTCTCTCTCACAAATCTATATATATTAGATCCTTGAGATAGTGGTTTCATAAGTTTATTTGCAGGTTGACAATGTAACGAAGTGTTGTAAAAATTTAGAGAGGAGTTTTGTAGTGATGTATACTTCGTTTGAATATTAATACAAGCATTACATCTCATTAGGTGTAGATTTTTTTCTCACAAGGGTTTCTCCACGTATATCTTGTGTCACTTGTGATTCTCAACTTGTGGTATTGTTGTTTTGCTTTCATTCTTGGATTTTCTAATCACATAATCATATAATTGGTAATCTTGAATACATAATTTCATATTTGTAGTCACATTATTAATTTCATATTGTTGCAAGTGTCACCTTGACATCCAACATTTTCATGTGACAATAGGTTATGTTGAGGCACTTTCTATCTCTGTTTGCTCTATTTTCTCTAGCAATCATCTCACCATCTACCTAGTTAAGAGCATAGATCTTTTATCTTTCTGTTGAAATGAATGAATAATATCGATTTTCTCCATAAGGATGAAAAAGCTCAAGTGTTGCAATGTTCCCATATATTGCAACATTGATCATTGGCATAAAGAATATTTATTCATAATTAAAGATATTGTATTCCTCCATGCATACAAATCCACACAATTACCATAGATTTCAGTAGCATTTTGATAATAAATTTTGGAGCTTCCACATTTTATATATATGTCTATTAGCACCCTTGTATAATTTGTAATCTTTGACAATGGTGTATATAGTAGTAGTATTTAACTATGCAAAAGTGTGGGATTACTTTACCATGATCATATATATCTTTTTCATGCTATAATAATCACACTCCCAAATGGATCTTCTCATCAAGGCTAACGAAGCCCATGATGGCAACCATTATTCATTATAATAGATTGGACATCAATATGAACATAGGCCAATTTTCAAAAAAACACCATCACAAATGACATAATATTAATTTTTGCTTGTAAAATAAATCATGTAACTTAGATTAAATTGTAAATAATATCCACTTTCTCCAAAGCTCTCTTTAGAAAACATCGTCTAAAATAGTGAATATAAAAGTTCTTCGAATAGTTTCTCTTTTAACCATGTATCGACTTTGTCTCCAAACCAACTTCTAATCCAAGGTCTTCAATTGAGATACTGGATCATACCAAGATATTCATTTTGTTTTACCTTGGTAGAAAAGTTGATAGCAGCAAGGAAACTAATCATACATAGGATTTTGAGCAAGTACCATGTTCCAAGTTGATTTTAGTTTACCTAACCATCCAACAAAAGATCTTTTACAACCTCACACCTTAGAGGACACCCTCTGATCAATCAAAGCACACATATTGAGACAAACAAGAGCTTCTTTGTAAATAAGATTTAGAAGACAATCTACCAATTGAATACCATGATTCTTTATCATACAATAGAAAGTTGAGAATCCTTTTACATACACATTTTTCAATATTGATACTAGCTTTATATATGAACTGATCAGTAAAAGTAGTGAGAATCAAATGTATCGCTATTGTGATGACCCCGTGCCTCTTGTGAATAGAGATTTGCCAAAATGATTACAACATACAACCAAATTCCCCATTTTGTGGTAATCATGCAATCACGAAACTTTATTTGAAGTATTCTATCAAACATTTCACATGTTCCAACTGCTACTTAAAAAACTCCCATTTTGCATAAACTCTTTATTTCTAATATTTTAGTCATTTTTAAGCCCCCAATGCTACCCATTTATAGTGAAAATGCTGGAAAAGGTTGAGGAATTTGGCTTTAAATGTGCTTGAAAATTTCTAAAATTTTACAATAAAATCTTTTTGTGCATATCCTGCAACCATATCATTCCATGAGATGACATCTTTTTGAAACGTTAAGTCGAATGGTTAATGTGATGTGTGTCTGCTAGAGCACAAGAAATCAAATCTAATCTCCCCACATCTATTTCTATCTAGTGTGAGACAACTTTGAGAGTTGCTACAAAGTGGTATAACTGCAACTACAGCATCTGACAATGCTCCTCTATCCATTATTCTTTAAAGGTTGTTCATACACTCTTTTCAAAGCTCCCACTTTGGCCAGACTGAAAGATATGAGTAGGAGGTTGTGGAGTTTGGGCTTACACCTGCGAGGTGCATGTGCTTGGAAGTTTTTAAAGACTTTTCAATAAATATATTTTGTGTGCATCCTACAATCATAGTATTCCATGAAACCACATTTCTTCGAGGCACTTTTTCAAACAGTTCTTGTCATGGCTATGCTTACACAGTTTGCATGCATGTCTATGATCAATGGCAGACTAAATTGAAGCTAATGTCCATATATCTATCACCTTAATCTTGTTGTCTTTGCATTTTTCCACGTAGTTTCATGTCGATCTACTAGAGCATTTGCAACTAAAATATCTACCATTCTTTTATCCCTTTATGGATGCCCATACCCTATCACAAAAAATTTAGTTCTTGTCATTAGCTTTAGATAGCTCTTGACAACTTGCTTGAACTAACAGGAGAGTTGTCAACCAACATGAAATTTGTTATGAAATAACTTGCACAATAGAAGGATATGATATGAAATATACTGCAAATACTTGATAATAACTAAGAATAACAAGCCACTTCGAGGGGGAAAACCTCCAAATATCTCTAATGAGAACACACTTCACACTTGATGATGAAATAAGACTCACAGCCTCCTATATATACCTATTTATGCCAAGGATATCACCTAGCCGACTTAGAACACCTATATAAGACTTAGGCCGACCTAAACAACTAAATAACAATATACTAATGATAATATGACTTAATAGAGAGTTAAGATAGCCACAAGCCACTATTCATAACCCGATGTACAATAATATTATGGCGTAGCATGCCCCCTTCAAAGAAGCATTGTCCTCAATGCTAATCAAGTTTGGAAACTTTTGAATGAACTCCTCATCTTCCCATGTGGCATCTTCAACTAGTAACTCTTCCATTGGATGAGATACTCAATGATAGTTCTATTCCTCAGCTTCTTTGTGCTGTTTGACAAATGCACTCTGTTCCAAAATGATTCTTCCTTCTTCATCCACTCAGGAAGTGTTGTTTGAGTGGGAATATTATGCCCAATTACCTTCTTCAAACAGGAAACATGAAAAACTGATGTATCTTGTTGTTGGTGGCAACTCAAGCTTGTAGGCAACACTATCGATCTTCTACATGATTTGGTATGGACCATAATACTTTGGAGACAACTTATTATTCTTTCTTTGTTGCTTTAGTGAGATTTTCTTATAAGGCTGCAATCGCAAGAAGACCCAATCCCCAACTTCAAAACTTCTTTCACTACGATGTTGGTCTACCTGTTGTTTCATTCAATTTTGTGCCATGGCTAAATTCTCCTTGAGTCCTGAAAGTACTTGTTGTTGATGAAGCAAGTGGTCTTCTACTACCTGAACTTCTTGGGGACACCTTAATTGATGATGTGATGGAAGGAGGATGATATCCATAAAGTGCCAAAAATGGAGACATTTTTGATGAGCTATGACAAGAAGTGTTATACCACCATTCCACAAGTGGTAGCCAATCTACCCATTGAGACTATTTCTTTGAAGTGAAACAACGTAGATATCCTTACAAACACTTATTAACAACCTCTAGTTTTCCCATCTTATTGAGGGCGGTATGAAGAGCTAAGAGCCAATTGAGTACCCAAACATGAGAATAAATCTTTCCAAAAGTGACTAGTGAAGATAGGATCACGATCACTAACAATAACTTTAGGTGTACCATGTAGCTTTTGGATATTCTCCAAAAAATCTTTAGCCACTGCACTTGTTGTAAAAGGATGTGCTAATGCAATCAAATGTGCATATTTAGTGAGCCGATCAACTACCACCATGATGACATTATGACCTTTAGATTTGGGAAGCCCTGTGATGAAGTCCATGGTTACCTCTTCCCAATGCTGGCTAGGAATAGATAAGGGTTGCAAGAGACCTGGTGTCTTAATTGTCTCCCCTTTATGCCTTTGACACACCAAACATTCAGCCACAAATTTTTGAACATCACCCTTTAGCCCCTCCCAAAAGAAATCCCGCTTGACTCGATGATATGTCTTCAAAAATCTTGAATGACCACCCACTAGAGACTCATGCAACTCTGTGAGAATCTTGATTTTAAGGTTGGAATTCTTGCAAAGATACAAATGCTCTTTATACCAAAGATTATCTCCCTTCCAACAAAACTTATCTGAACTACTAGGATCACTTTTTAATTGCTCGATGAGATTACTTGTCGCAACATCATTTTCCCACTCTGCTTTGGCTTCCTCCACCCAATTTGTTTGTAATATTGAAAGGGCACACAATAAGGCTTCATCTTTCTCATCCTTCCTTGACAGTGCATCTGTGACAATATTTTCTTTCCCTTTCTTATATACAATCTCAAAGTCATATCCTAACATCTTAGTGACCCATTTTTGTTGCTCTTCAGAAGATAGTCATTGTTCCAAAAAATATTTTAGGCTATCATGATTCCGCCTTAACCTGAAAT